>PITA01023037.1:0-29056 GCA_004023965.1 Spilogale gracilis
TCCTCCTCAATGTGAGGGGAGCGCCCGGACACAGCGCGCATCCGGACCGAGCCGAGCCCCGGCGAGCCCCCCGGACCCTTCGCCCGGATCTCACGCCCCTTCCTTCCCAGACCCCAGACCCGTGGGTTCCCATCCCCTAAGGCTTCCCTCTTTCCTCCCCCGCCGGCGCTTGTATCTCCATCCCCAGCATCCTCCCCGCGCCCCTGCGAATCCCCCGCACGACCAGCCCATTAGCTTCCCACCTTCCTACAGACCCCCTCTCCCCCCCCCATCCATGGCCCCTGTCCTCTGAGTCCCCATTCTCCGCCCCTGCCTCCCCCGCACCGGTTCTTCCTCTCCCCCAGCCTCGGGTCCCTCTTTTCTGCCCCCTTTTCCTCCCTCTCCCCTATTTGCCCCCAGTACAGTCCTCCTCGCCCTCCTCCGCCCATTTCGGCGCCCCCACCCAGGCCGGGGCGCAAGGTCCGGCGCGCCTCCCTGGAGCAACACCAAGGTCCCGGGGCTCCAACGGGGTGGGGGCGCAGGGTGGGGAGCATGGGGAGGGGGCGCCCCGTGTGATGGGAGGGGGGCGCAAGCGGAGGCGGCGGAGGCGGCGGCGACAGCGGAGCCGGGCTCGGGGCTCAGCGGGGTCCGGGGGCTTGGGGCAGCTAGCAGGGCGGCCCCATGGCCGGGCCCCCCTGAGGCAGTCCGGGGGAGTCCCCTCCCCTCCCCAGCTCGGGGGTCTCGGGGCCCCATGAGCCGGGGCGCGGGCGCGCTTCAGCGCCGGACAACGACCTACCTCATCTCGCTGACCCTGGTCAAGCTCGAGTCGGTCCCTCCGCCGCCGCCTTCTCCGTCTGCGGCCGCAGCCGGCGCCCCCGGGACCAGAGGTGCCGAGACCGGGGATCCTGGAAGCCCCCGAGGCGCGGAGGAGCCGGGCAAGAAGCGGCATGAGCGTCTCTTCCACCGGCAGGATGCGCTGTGGATCAGCACGAGCAGCGCGGGCGCCGGGGGCGCGGAACCCCCAGCCCTGTCCCCGGCTCCGGCCAGTCCGGCCCACCCCGTCTCCCCCGCTCCCGGCCGCCGCCTCTCCCTTTGGGCCGCCCCACCGGGGCCCCCGCTCTCCGGGGGGCTGAGCCCTGACCCCAAGCTCGGGGGCGCCCCCACCTCCCGGCGCCCCTTGCTCAGCAGCCCAAGCTGGGGGGGCCCGGAACCTGAAGGCCGGCCGGGCGGCGGCGTTCCAGGCTCGTCCTCTCCGCACCCGGGCACAGGCAGTCGGAGGCTCAAGGTGGCGCCTCCTCCGCCGGCTCCCAAGCCTTGCAAGACCGTAACCACAAGTGGCGCCAAAGCCGGCGGGGGCAAGGGCGCGGGTAGCCGCCTGTCATGGCCCGAAAGCGAAGGCAAGCCCAGGGTCAAGGGGTCAAAGAGCAGCGCCGGGACTGGAGCTTCTGCCGCGGTCGCCGCCGCCGCCGCCGGGGGAGGAGGAGCGGCAGCCACGACCTCTGGTGGGGTCGGGGCTGGGTCGGGAGCCCGAGGGAAGCTGTCCCCTCGGAAAGGCAAGAGTAAGACCTTGGACAACAGTGACTTGCACCCCGGACCGCCTGCTGGCTCTCCTCCTCCGCTAACCCTCCCAGCAACGCCGGCTCCAGCCGCTGCTGTCACCGCCGCCTCCGCGCAGCCCACTGGGCCTGCACCTCCAATCACTCTGGAGCCTCCAGCTCCGGGGCTGAAACGGGGCCGGGAGGGGGGCCGAGCATCCACTCGAGATCGCAAGATGCTCAAGTTTATCAGCGGCATCTTCACCAAGAGCACAGGGGGGCCTCCTGGCTCCGGACCCCCTCCTGGACCCCCGGGCCTGTCTTCTGGCAGCGGGTCCAGGGAGCTGCTAGGCGCAGAGCTCCGCGCCTCCCCTAGTGAGTAGGACCAGGGCCTGAGAACAGGGAGGGGAGGGCACATGGAATGCTCAGCTTGGGGTGGAGGAGAGGTGTGCGGGATAGAACTAGGGAAGCTTCTCCTCTGGTTGGGTGGATGAACCAAAACCACTCCTCTGTTAAGGACTGGGGCAAAGACTAAGAGGTCCTGAAAGGAGATGGGTAGCTACATTGTGCGACATGAGAGATGACTTGATTTCAGAGGGACATAATGCCCTTAGTCAGAGTGACTGTAGGGAATTACTCCCACTGAAGCCCCAGACCCCACTTCTAGACTCCGCTGGATTCTGGGAGCAGGGGTACACAGCTTTGCCTTCCCTAGATGAGTAGTGAAGGTGAAGGCGATGGGAAAGCCTGTTTCTCCTGAGCACTTGGGGCAGATGGCAGGAGAGTGACCTTGCAGGCAGCTCCTCGCCAGGGATAGGACTTTCCTCCGCTGAGCCCAGGCTAGTGAGGCAGCAGGGAAGGACTCTTGCTTCTTTCCATGCAGTGAAGGTGGATTGGGATGTACGGGAGTGCGTGGGGGCTGGAACGTGATGAATACTTGAATGTGAAGTGAGAGGGGGCGGATAGGAGGCTTCACTTCCCCCGCTGCCCACCCTGGCCCCACGAGGCTGCCCAGGAGTGCTCAGGGGGATGGAACTGCTGCAAAGGCAATTCTTTACCCCCGAGACTTGGGAGGGGGTACCGAGAAGGTACTGGGCTTTTTTTGGGGGGGGGTGTCTTTCTTTTTTCTGGAAGAAAGAGGCTAGGGACTCTTGGTGCGGCTTACACTCCCTGGAGGGGAGCCGGGTTCGGGAGCGGGGGCGGCCCCCAGGGTTTGGCTCTGGAGCGGGTGGGAGCAGATGGCTCCGGATCCCGGAGTTCCCGCCGCAGCTGCGGCGCCCCGGGAACGTCCGGCCAGTGTCAGGCGCGGGGGCTGGACCCGGCCGGCGGAAGGAGCATCCTACCCCCGCCCCCAGGCCTGTGGCTTCTCTCCGCCAAGGAATGGAGTTCTTCCCCACACTTGTTTCAGAGGGTGCTTATGGGAAGGGTATGGAAGAGGGAAGCTTAGGCAAGTCCAAGCTGCATTGCTTGGGCTGTGGGAAGCGGTCAGGGCCACCATGCTGTTGACCTTGAAAAGGGGGAGGGATATCCCTCACCTCAGTTTCTCTCTTGTGTAATGGAGATTGAGGAAGACCCATTCCTTCCCCTGGCCCAGCCCCTCCTCCCAGGATCTGCCTCGGAATCCAAGTCGGGCGGGTAGGAAAGAGGCCCTTTCCCGTTCTTCCAGAGGGAGAAACGCGCCACTGTAGAATCCTGGCCCCTGGTCTGGGGCAGACTTACGTTCGGGGATGTGTTTTAAGGGAGATGCCAATTGAAGTATTTTTGTCTAGCTGGTTCCGTTGCTAAGCAACCACTGAGCGGCAGCAACAGCTGTGGGGAGAGCGGCTAGGATGGGAGGACTGGGGACCACTCTGAACCTAGCCTTTCCACAGAGTTCTCCAACCCAGGCAGAGTCCGGGAGTTAAGGGAAGCTGCAAAAGGAGGAGGGGTGGCTGAAGGGGTGCTCCTGGGCCTGGCGCACCCTCTCTTATGGCTCCTTTCCTATTACAGAGGCTGTGGTCAATAGCCAGGAATGGACTTTGAGCCGCTCCATTCCTGAACTGCGCCTGGTAGGTAACCTGGACCCTTAGTCTCTATGACCTCCCACCCACCACACCTTCAACTTTCTCCCTTTCACCTCTTCCCTTCCCTCTCTCTGTGGGGATGCGGGATAGTTTTCTAGTACTCCTACGAGTCTACCTTCACAGCACCCTCCTGGGGCTTGATATATTCTTACAACTTTTTCCTTCTTCTTTCTGTTTGTTTATGGTCCTTGTCCAGGCTTCTCTTCGTTTCTGGCATCACCTCGCCTTTAGTCCTTCATGTTCTATTGTCTAGAATTGGGTAAAACTTTCCAACCAGTGTCTAGGGCTGTGACATCACCCCCTACACACACACACACACACACACACACACACACACACGGACTGGGCTGCTGAGAATCTTCAGCCTGTGGTCCACTTTGAGCTTGGGATCATTTCTTCCGCCACTCACCTGATCTTCCCAAATGCTCTTTCCTGACCAGCCATCATCCAGTCCCTGCAGGATACTTCTTGGATGACTTAACACTGCCAGTCTCTTTGAGTTCTCAAGAATATTCAGACCCAACCATTTGGCTTTCTCTTAATTCTCACAATTTCTGCTCCACAACCTTGTTCTCAGGGTGTGCTGGGCGACTCCAGGAGTGGGAAGTCATCACTCATCCACCGATTCTTGACGGGTTCCTACCAAGTGCTGGAGAAGACAGAAAGTGAGTTCTCAGGAGCCATAGTAAGCTCATGTTTTGGGTCAGGAATCCAGGATCAATGACGAGGAAGCTATGGAGAACAGAGGAAAGGATGAAGCCACAAAAGCTGAAGTACAGGGAACATGGGGAGACTTGGTGACCTGTGACCTCTGACTTATTGCCACTTCCTCCCCTCCTGCACAGGTGAGCAGCACAAGAAAGAGATGTTGGTGGATGGACAGACTCATCTGGTGTTGATCCGAGAGGAAGCTGGGACACCTGATGCCAAGGTGAGGGGTGAGATGTTGGGATAGGCAGGCTGGCTAGGTTCAGCACTGGCCAAGGGAGAAAGCTCTAATTTCCCAGACCTCCCTGGGCATAGTGTCCAGAGGAGTAGACTTGTCTGACCCTCCTTTTGCTCCCTGACCCCCCGCAAGTTCTCAGGCTGGGCAGATGCTGTCATCTTGGTCTTCAGCCTGGAGGATGAAAACAGTTTCCAGGCCGTGAGCCGTCTCCATGGGCAGCTGAGCTCCCTTCGGGGGGAAGGACGAGGAGGCCTGGCACTGGCACTGGTGGGGACACAAGGTAAGGAGGATCTGGGGAAGCACTGCTTTCAGGGAGTTCTTGCGATGACTGCTCTCAACAACACAGGTGAGAGCTTGGTGAGGTGTGGAAATGGCTACTGAGATTGTAGGAACTCTCTGGAAGGGACCTCACCTCCAAACAAGGGAGTAATTAAACCTTCAAAAATCCTTCCCAGGGTCTGAGCAGAGGAAAAGAGGACCCTCCAGGGATACGGGGACAGCTGTAGGAGCAGTCTCCATTCCTCTGAGATGTCACCTACCTTGTCACACTGCCATTTCCTGTCACTACCATGGCAAACACAGAAAATCTCAGGCTCTAGTGTGACTAGAAAGCCTTCGATGTTCCCCTTGCTACAGCTGGGACAGGCTGATACCTTTCAAAGGAATATCTAAAAAACAAACAAATAAACAAAAAACACCACAAACAAAATGATGGAGAAAATACAGAGGGCAGAAAATTTTGAGTTCTCAAGGAAGTGATTCAGGGGCTCTCAGATGCCACCAGGTCCAGGAAAAGCTTTTCCAGTACCCACCTGTATGGAGCTGGCTCGACTTTCTGTCTGGATGCCTGTCCTACAGAAGGCTGCTTCCCCTCGCCACTTGCCTCCTGGCTCCTTGCTGCAGCGTAAACAGCCCACCTGGTGCCCATGGACATTCAACCTTTGCCGGACACTCAGCTCAGGGGTCATTGGATTTGCAGGGCAGAGTGAGCGGGCCCTTGAGTCGCAGCCATTTCAGACCTTATCAAGAAATTCTGCTCACTTCTGGAGTATTCTCTGAAGATGCATACACAGAGCTCACCCAGCCTCTGCTCTTCCTGCTGCTGGGCTTGTGAGCTTGGGCCCAGCCTTCAAAGAAGAAGGGGATGTTCTCTCATCACCTGTCCTTGATGTCCTCAGCCTGGGACTGTAGTCAAAGGGAAAAGAAAGTAGGAAGAGTAGGGAAGCGACACCTTCACCCAATCCTGCCCCTTTCTTGTCCCCTCAGACAGGATTAGTGCTTCCTCCCCTCGAGTGGTGGGCGATGCTCGCGCCAGGGCTCTGTGTGCAGAAATGAAACGCTGCAGCTACTACGAGACGTGTGCGACCTATGGGCTCAATGTGGACCGCGTCTTCCAGGAGGGTGCGTATGGTGACTCCCCGCACACATGGGAAGCAGGGAGCTAGGGACTTTGATGTTCTTAGGGCATCTCTCTGAGCGTGACAGCATCCTAGCCTGCGTGGGAAGGAGGAGGCATCAGGGAGGTCAGAAAAGGCTTGCTTAATGACCCCGTGGTCTTTCTGGGCTGGATGAACTACTAGGACCCCAGATGGCACAAAGGCCACGGTGACAATGAAGCTGAGGCCTATGTTAACTCCTGGAGGGGTTCTCAAGACTGGGCAGCAGAGGGTGGTCTTGGGTTATCTGCCCTGTTCACGTGTCCTTCCTCTGCCCCTTCCTTCAGTGGCCCAGAAGGTGGTGACCCTGCGGAAGCAGCAACAGCTTCTGGCTGCCTGTAAGTCCCTGCCCAGCTCTCCAAGCCACTCGGCTGCTTCCACTCCTGTAGCTGGGCAGGTGAGTCAGGGTTTTAGGGTCCACAGAGGGGCTGGTAGGACACAGAGGAGGGGCTGGGGATCCAAGAACAGGTACTGAGTACTAGGAGGTCAGGGTTGGGGGGGGCAAATGGAAATGGTAGTGACACCATTTGTAGAAAGCTCAGTGGACTGAAAGTCAACCAGGTTTGAAACGCTGTTCAGAATGTCCTTGAGCAGGTCGCCTAAACCTCCCAAAGTTTCTAGAAAATTGTATGACCTGATACTTGCAAAATGGGAAGAATAGGACAGTGAGGAGTTTTATTCCAAACAATAATGCAAAAAAAGGGCGATGAGATCAAGGAGTGTCTGGAATCCCTCATAACTAACTGGAACAGTAGTTTGGTGGGATGGGGGAACTCAGCTGTTCTGCTTACTCCTTCATCCATCCCCAGGCTAGCAATGGGGGCCACACTAGCGACTACTCTTCCTCCCTCCCATCCTCACCCAATGTTGGTCACCGGGAGCTCCGAGCTGAGGCAGTTGCAGTGGCTGGACTGAGCACCCCAGGATCCCTGCACCGGGCAGCCAAGCGCAGGACCAGCCTCTTTGCGGTATTGGACATGAGGACTCCCCTGTCCTCGGTTCTCTGTTACCTGCCCATCTTCTCTGGTCCCTAGACTCTGCTTTGGGCCCCTTTTCATTTGCCTGCCCTGTCATTCCATCACTGGATCCCTCATTCATTCTCTAATTGATGCCAATAACCATTCTAGAACCGTCGGGGCAGTGACTCTGAGAAGCGGAGTTTGGATAGTCGGGGAGAGACAACAGGGAGTGGGCGAGCCATCCCCATCAAACAGGTAACTGTTTTAGGAGCTGGGAGCGGGCTGGGGGTAGCTGGTCTTGACTGGCTTTTCTCCCACATGTCTCTTTCAATCCTCCAGAGCTTCCTACTGAAGCGAAGTGGCAACTCCTTGAACAAAGAATGGAAGAAGAAATATGTGACCCTATCCAGTAATGGCTTCCTACTCTACCACCCTAGCATTAATGTGAGTGGCAGGGATTGGCTGGGCCACACTGGTTGACTGTGGACACCCTTCCATTTCTACCAGTCTGTGCCTCTGACAAAGCTTAACATCACTCCAGGAAGCCCTAGTCCCATTTTCTTAGGTTCGGCAAATACATGTTAGGCACCATGTACTCACGCTGGAGAGGGGAAAGTAAAGACATCCCCCAAGGAACTTGCAGTCTAGTGGGAGAGGACAGAGGAAGGACCTCCACCTAGTCTGCCATTGAGGGAATGCTTTCTAGAGGAGATAGTACTGGGCCAAATCTGGAGAGCCATCCCCTAGAAGCTCATCTGAATGCAGTCAGCCCCCAGAGTTCCCTCTCCAGGTCCTCTCTAGCCTATACCATTGGCTGCTTCCCAACACCACCAAGGACCTCAGGCTTCCCACACTCTCAACCCCTGTACCCCTCCAGGATTACATCCACAGTACCCATGGCAAGGAGATGGACTTGCTACGAACAACAGTTAAAGTCCCTGGAAAGAGGCCCCCAAGAGCCATCTCTGCTTTTGGCCCCTCAGCCAGCATCAATGGGTTGGTCAAGGACATGAGCACTGTGCAGATGGGTGATGGTCCTGGTGAGTGGGGCTCATGACACAGTGGCAGAAAAGGGGCTAGAGCTGGGGGATGGAGAGGGGTAGTAGGGAAGTAGGGGCTGGAACTGGAAAAGTGGGAAGGTGGGTGATAGAGATTACATCAGGAGTGGGTCCCAAAGACAGAGGGGCTTGCTGAAGCTTTATCTTGTTCCCCTTCCAACAGAAGCCACCACTCCCACCCCAAGCCCCAGCCCCAGCCCCAGTTCCCTGCAGCCACCACCAGACCAGACATCCAAGCACCTGCTGAAGCCAGACCGGAATTTGGCCCGAGCCCTCAGCACAGGTCAGTGAAGACCCACCCTCCTCCATCCATTATCTTCCAGATGTGAATGGGATGTGGGTGGGAAGGGAAGTTGGGGTAGAAGTTTGGAGGCTGGAATCAGTGAGCGGACATGCTGAGGGTCTACTGGGGGCCTGGAGCCAAGCTCTGTCAGACTGTGACCATCATAATGGTTAACCTGAGAGGATTCTAGAGCTAAATCACCTGAACTTAAATCTTGCTTGCCCCTGGGCAAGGTACTTGACCTCTCTGTGCCTTGGTTTCTTCATTTGTAAAGTGGAGGTAATAGATTCTACCTTAGGGGTTGCTTTGAGGATTAAACAAACTGAGAACACTGTTTAGCCCTTAGTCAACCATCAGTATTTGGAGTGTTTGAATACACACACACACACACAATTATAATTTACAATATACTTACTACACACACACACACACACACACACACACACACAGCAATCCTCACAGCAACCTTTTCAGTTCAAGATTATTATCCCCATTCTATGGATGAAGAAACTGAGGCTCAGAAGATTAACTGACTTGCTCACGTTCTCAAGGCCAGTTACGTTCTCAAGACCAGGATCTGAGTGCAGGTCTGCCTCTAAATCACTCATCTGCCTCCCTGCCCAGGCATGACCGAGGGGGACCTCCTAGAGAGGAAGGGGACCAAAGCTAGTACAGGGGAGGAAATGGGCTATGGAGAAATCAGGAAATCTGTGGAGGGGGCAACTGAGGCATCTGTGTCCCCCCTCCCTAAGACTGTACCCCATCTGGAGACCTGAGCCCCTTGAGTCGAGAGCCCCCTCCTTCTCCCATGGTGAAGAAGCAGAGGAGGAAAAAGTTGACAACACCGTCCAAGACTGAAGGCTCAGCTGGGCAGGCTGAAGGTGAGGCCGTGGTGGCAGTTGCACTCCCACCCTGGACCCTCACCCCCAACTCCAGATCCCTGGCCTAGCTCCTGCAGGAGGAGGAAAAGTGCCTGAGCTCAGTGCTTGACTATCATTATCACTTTGCACATAACTTAGTGAAAAATAGATGAAGACCGCCCCTCAGCTCCTGTCCTTCCTCCCATTCCCCAGATAATGCCTTTTACCCCAGTAGTTCCCAGTCCACCCACTCCTGTATCCAGTGACTCCATTAGACTGTTCCTGCTTCCTCTCTTAATGACCCCCTAGTTTCTGTTCCTGCCCTCAATCCCATTTATCATCCCAAGCCCTGCACCCAGAACCCCCTGTGGTCCCCAGTGACTGAGCACCTGACTTCAGTGTCACCCACTGATTCCTCAGCTCCCAGACTCTGTCACTACCCAGCCCCTGTTCCCAATAGCTTCTCATGATCAGCAAGCTCTCCCAATAGCCCTTGACCACAGTGGTCCCCATTCCTGCTCTCAGTGACCTCCCCAGATCCCTGAGACTCCTCTGGAACCCATGACCCCCTTGTCCCAGGCCCGTGACTCAGCTTCTGTCCCCTTTCCCTGTGTTCACTAGGATCCTCACCGTCCCTTCCTTTCCCAGAGACTTGGCTCCTCACTGGTCATGATAACTCGTCCCCTCACCCTGCTGTCTGCTGGGTGCTCAGACCCAGGTTCCAGATCTGCCTACTCTCATGGCTCTTTGGCTTCTGCTCTACTCTGCTCCGGGGCCACTGACTTTAGTTCTGCTTTCTCTCCCCATCTGTCTGTCCTGCTTTGTCTCTGGCACTCTGTCACTATTTCTCTCCATCTCTCCATCTGCCTCTCTTTTTCTCCTTTCTTGGTCTCTTTCTCTGTTCTGCTCTCCATTCTATCTCTATCTCCTTCGCTTCGGGAAACCAGCCAAGCGCAAAATGTGGAAACTAAAATCCTTTGGTAGTTTAAGAAATATTTATAAAGCAGGTAACAAGCGGGGAGCTGGGAGGGGCGCTCAGCTGGGGTGCAGAGGGGTGGGGGTGCCCCTGCCTTCCCCTGCATGTGCTCGGGCTTCCTGCTCTCCCCCACCTTCTGCTTCCCCAACACCTCTGCCCCATTCCCAGGGGCTTGGGATGGACATCAGGGAGGAAGGGTTTGGGGAAGGTGGCCCCTGTTTGGACTCCATCCCTCATGACCCCATCCCATCCCCCCACCCAGAGGAAAACTTCGAATTCCTGATCGTGTCCAGCACTGGTCAGACGTGGCACTTTGAGGCAGCCAGTTTTGAGGAGCGGGATGCCTGGGTCCAGGCCATCGAAAGTCAGATCCTAGCCAGTCTGCAGTGCTGTGAGAGCAGCAAGGTCAAGGTAATGGGTGTGGGGTGAGGGTTGGGGGTGAGCAGAGGTGAGTGTCTTTAAGAGTCTGGAGAAGGTCTCGGTACAAGGGAGAGTCAATACAAACCCCAACCCTTTCTGCAGCTGCGCACAGACAGCCAAAGTGAAGCGGTGGCCATCCAGGCGATCCGGAACGCCAAGGGAAACTCAATCTGCGTGGACTGCGGGGCCCCCAGTGAGCACAAGGGGGCAGCGGAGGGGTCCGGGAGGGAGTGTGGTTCCCTTGAGCTGGTGAATGCTGGGGTTCCCCACACTCCCTGCCCAACCAGGGAGCCGACCTCTGCACTCCCTCGCCAGACCCCACATGGGCCAGTTTGAACCTGGGCGCACTCATCTGCATCGAGTGTTCTGGCATTCACCGGAACCTGGGCACACACCTGTCCCGTGTTCGCTCGCTGGACTTGGATGACTGGCCTCGGGAGCTGACCCTGGTGCTGACGGCCATTGGCAACGACATGGCCAACCGCGTGTGGGAGAGCGACACGCGGGGCCGCACCAAACCCACGCGGGACTCTTCACGGTAAGTGTGAGGGAAAGGGGGCGCTTAGGGTGTGCGGTTCCCGAGAGGTTTCCCTGAGTGAAGGGCAGAAGTCCTGGGTGAGGGTCCCTAGAGCCCTTTCTGTTCATCCCTGGTCTTGTAGGGAGGAGCGCGAATCGTGGATTCGTGCCAAGTACGAGCAGCTGCTGTTCCTGGCGCCGTTGGGCACTCCCGAGGAACCGCTGGGCCGCCAGTTGTGGGCCGCAGTGCAGGCCCAGGACGTGGCCGCCGTTCTCCTGCTTCTGGCCCATGCGCGACACGGGCCGCTTGACACCAGCGTAGAGGACCCGCAGCTTCGCTCCCCCCTTCATCTGGCAGCCGAGCTCGCCCACGTCGTCATCACGCAGCTGCTGCTGTGGGTGCGTGAGTGGGGGATGGGGAAAGGGGTCTTGGAGGGCTCCAGCTGGGAAGCAGCCAGGCGCAGGGGAGCCTGATACTCCTAAAAGGACCCTGGAAGCGGGCCTGGAAATTCTGGGGAGCTGGCGTGTGGCTGTCGGTCCTACGGAGACGCTTGGTGACGCGGCCCTTTCTGTCCTTCCAGTACGGCGCGGACGTGGCAGCCCGCGACGCACAGGGCCACACGGCGCTGTTCTACGCCCGCCAGGCTGGAAGCCAGATGTGCGCCGACATCCTTCTCCAGCACGGCTGCCCGGGTGAGGGCGGCAGCACCGCCACTACACCCAGCGCAGCCACCACCCCCAGCATCACCGCCACGCCCAGCCCCCGACGCCGGAGCAGCGCCGCGAGCATGGGCCGCGCCGACGCCCCCGTCGCGCTGGTATAGTTGCTCAGCGGGAGAGACACCCCCACTCCCACACGGGCCGGGCACGACCACATCGGGTGGACCGCTGAACAGATGCACCCACTCACCTCTCCAATCCGCACCCCGCCCCACGGGAGCACTTCTTTCCCCCACAAGGGCACAGCCCCACGCCTCCCAGAAGACACAAACTCACCTCCCTCTCCCCAACGAGGCATGGAGACCCCAGCTCAACACGCCCCCTCTCCACCGTTTCCACACTCGGATTGCTCTGGGTCTACCCGCTGGGTGTCTGCCGAGGCGGACCCCATGTCGCGGTACCTGCTCTTGGGAGCTTGGATTTGCCCGCTCGCGCCCCCTAGGGGTGGAGGGGGGAAGACCCAGTCCTGCTTGTGCTCGACAATCCCAAGGCGGGAGCACTTACCCAGGCTGGCTCCTGGGGCGACGCCACGCCAGAGGGAGGGGTTAGAACAGGGGAGAGCTAGCCCTGGGACTTGGGGCCTGTACCAGGGGCCCCACCCCTTCCATGCTAATCTCACTGCCCAGTGAAGGGGGAAGCGCAGCGAGGGGCAGGACCCCTGCTGCCCAATGGGTAGGGGGGTCCCCAACCCTTTCCGTGAAAGGGACCATGAGGAGTGGAAATCAGGACGTCCCCCCACACCCACCCATGGATGGAAGCTAAAGGGCCGGGGGAGCCAAGAGCCTGGGTCCCTCCTCACACTATCTTGGGAGGGAGAAGAGATGGAGCAGAGCGGGGCTGGGGAGGGATCTTGTAATTTATTGTTTTGTTCCCCAACAAGGGGGCGGGGGCGGGGGAGGGCGTTTCAAGGTAGGGGAAGCCCAGGGTGGGCAGAGGGTGGGGTGGGGTGGGGGTGCTCTCGGGTTGTGAGTGTCTGTGACCGTGACTGCGTACCTGTGACTGTGCAGCGCCCGTGGTTATCTGGGGTAGGGGGCACCCCTGCAGTGGGACCCCTCCCCCACTATTCTTCCTGTCCAGCCCCTCCCTCCCACTGGAGCAGCTCCAGACCCATCCCTCAACCCCATGATCCCTCCCAGCCAGGGCTAAGAGAATGTGAGGAGGCTGGGAGGGTTTGCAGGCCTCCTTCCCCATCCCCAGGAAGGGGGTGGTAAGGTGGATTTACCTGGCCCAGCCCTGCCTCCTTTAATCAATCCAGCCCTTGGACCGTCTGTGTCAGTGGTTTCCGGTCTTTTTTTTTTTCCTCAGCTAAAATATTTTGCAAAGGACCAGGTAATTGGGGAGGGGAGAGGGACGGGGGCAGAGGGAAATGCCCTTATCTCCTCTGAGGTGGATGGTGTGACTCTTCTTCGACAGCAATTAAAGAGGAAGTGATTTTGTCTAGGGGGCGAGCTGCTGGTTTGTTCTTAAAGAGATGGGTCAGAGAATGGACTTGGTCAAGGTGGGGAGCTAGAGGTGGGAGAGGGCCAGCAGAGGGTGCCCCTGCTGGAGCTGGTGGCAGAGCACCAGGCTGTAGGCCGGATACTTCACCTTGTACTGAAAGGTCAGAGCAAAAGTGGGGATCCAGGGAGCTAAAAAGTCAATGACTCCCAACATGGCCTCTTTTCTGGGAAGGAGCTGGGGCATGGAACTGAGAGGAGAGGATGGGGGAGGGACTGCTTGGAGAGGGGAGATGCTGGGGTAGCTTTGGTTGAGAGCAGGATCTTGGGAGTCAGATCTGATTCTGAAACCGGGCCTCCCACTTCAGGGCTAGGGGCCTCAGGCAGGTTACCTTAGTGGCATCTGTTTATTGGTTATCTGAACCATCTATTCAGAGGGGCCTAGTGAGGACTCCAGCACTGGCCATGGAGGACTACCTAGGGACCTGGTACCAGAAATAGAACTCATTCTAGTAGGGGCCTGGAAGGAAGAGGTGGGAAATCTCACAGCCACAAATGTCCCTGGTGTTCGCACACTATGCCCAGCTGATGTAGAAGACATCTGCCCACGTCCATGTCACGTAGGCCACTGAGGCCAGTGCTGTCCCTAACAGTTGCAGTGCTTCCTGGTTCGGCCTAAAGCCCATTTGGCTGTCTCTCGTGAGTGGCAGAGAGCGTCTGCCCTGATAGCGGGGCTCAGTGGAGGGGCGTTGGCCAGCAGCCAAAGGCTGGTCACAGCCACTATGTCATTCAGTCAATGGCCCTGAGTCTTCTGGTAGAGCCTCCAGTAGAGGCTCGGCACCTCCCAGCCCCACAACCACGGACAGCTGCAGGTTTGCCATCATGCTGACCCAGCAGTGGGCCCAGGTCTCAGTCATTCTCCAGGATAGGAAAAGGGGAACCTGGGGATGCAGGTGCAGTGACAGGTACAGAAGCAGGTGTGTGGTCTGGGAAGGCAAATCAAAAGGAAGGAGGAGAGGGGTGATGCACTTGGGTGGTTCAGTTGGTTGAGCATCTGACTTTTGATTTCAGCTCAGGTCAGGATCTCAGGGTGGTGGGATTAAGGCCTGTGTCAGGCTCCTCGATGGGCACGGAGCCTGCTTGAGATTCTCTGTCCTCTCCTCTCTCCTGCTGCCCCACTACTCCTCTCCCTCTCTTTCATAAAAAGAAAAGGAAGAGATGGAATTAGCAAAAAAGACTTGTCTGGAACACCTGGCCATTCCCTCTTGCAGCTCAGAGACCCTGGACTCCTGCAGTCCATCTCCACTTTACTTCTTGGTGGCAAAAGTTCACTCCCTTCCTCAGAAGTTCGAGTGTGAGAGAGTCTGTGGAGGAAGCAAGGGCCCCAGAGAGTATGAAACTACTACAGGGAACTGCAGGCCAGTGGGGAGTTCCTTTCATTTCCAGCCAGTGAAAGGTGGTCAGGGTGTCGGCAACCCCCACAGCAAATCCCAACACTAAGTAATCTACTGGCTTTTTTTTTTTTTATCATTGGCTGCATCTTTGGCCCTATGGGAAATGTCAAGGGTGTAGTGGATGGGATGACAAAACACCAAGCCCTCCAGGTTGTGCACAATAGGACTCTAAAAGGAGACTCCGTGGAGAGGCTGAGGGAGCTACTGGCCTTTTACACCCATGCCACCTTCCCAGCTCATCTCGGAGGTCCTCGCTTGGATTCCTGCCGCCCGTCCTCACCTCCCCCTTGCCACGGTGTTGTCACACACCCTACTCCCCTCCTTTTGTTTGCCTTAGCTCAGTTCTGGTAGACCAACTTTCTCCATGGGAGTTTCACTAAAAGCCAAAGGAAAGCAAAAAGGAATTTCCCATTGAAAGTACAAATTATTAAATCTAGTAAGGTCTCCAGCACTCCATTTTATGATGATCTTGACTCCATCCTCATCAAATCAAAGATAACTTTCCTGCCCAGCCTCTCCCTGCTCTTCCATTCTAAGATTCCACTGTAGCTTCAGATCAGCTTTTGAGATTCCTTTTAAGGCTCTTGCCTCCAAGGACCATCTAGTCTCTTCAGAAGTCAGGAGCTGGTTCGTCAGAACTTACCAAGCACTCCCTGTGGGCCTGGTGCTGTGCTAAGAGCGTGAAATATACAGCAGATTTTATTCGATACCCACAACCACCTCAGAGGCCAGTGGGATTATCCACAATTTACCAGCGGGATTATCCTCAACTTGCCTGAGTTAACTTGAAAAGTTATTCACGGCCCCATTGAGAAAAGAGTGGAGTGAGGATTTCAGTCCTGCACCCCGATTACAGCTGCCCTTGAGGCTGTGTCTCAGATCTTGCACTGGGGAAGCATTCCTTCCCTGCAAGACACCCAAATGCATCTGGGGAAGCAGGATTTCACAGGTCTACCCATTTACATTTCTCTGTAAAACAGTGTAAGCAGAACATGCAAAACAAGCACTGGTCTACATTCACAAAGAAGTAGGTCAGTCTTGGACAATTTCTTCAACAATTGAATCTAACTTTGACTTCTGGAGACCCGGGAGTTTGATGGCCTCTGGTTACCTGTGGGTCGGTGCCATCTTCAGCAGAAAGACTGCATCCCTTAGAGATGGAGAGCAAGAGGAGAGCAGGGGGAGGTGAGGGGCCCCATGTCTGCATTTGGCAACAGGGAGGAGATGGACAGAACTACCCAGACCCACCTGGCCTCCACACAGTAGGCAGCAGGCGTAGGCGGGCAGCAGCGCCCTCCCCTCGCTGGGCCTGGGGTACGGTAGACTTAACGGGCATGCAGTGTGGGGAGAGCTCGGCAGGAGGGTCCCTGTCCCCTGTGGTGGGGTAATTCCATGCTGTGCCCTCCCCTTTCCGGATGGGAAGGGGGGAAAGAAGGAATAGAACTAGAGGAGGAAAAGGAGGGACAACGGACCTACAAGTGTTTCAGTCCTTGGCAGGTCAGTGGGCTTTCCCTGTGCTGGTCTCTTCCTGTGCGTCCCAGCCCCCACTGGTGCCACCTAGGGGCAAGGTGCGGAGCACAGAATGGGATTGAAGAGTGTGCACTCTACCCTAAGGAGAACACAAAGCCTCATGCCTACGAGAGCCCCTGCCTCAGCCACCCGCTGAGAAGAAAACACAGATTGATGAACTGATGGTCCAGTTCTTTATTGAGAAACCTGATTGTTCAAGAACATGGTGGGTTGTTCTGCACCCCACCATCTTCAGTGGGATCGTGTCAGAGGTGGTGGGCAACTTTCTCCCATTTCCTCAGAGGGTGAAGGCACCTCAAGTCGGAAGCCCAGATTATAGGGAACAGTGTGGGCAGGGAAAGGAGCAGGGAATCCCAAGCCCATCCAAGGGAAGGTGGTGGCCCCGAAGGGCAGCTTGGGCAGGGTGTGGGGGGCATGCTTTATTGCCCCATTCTTCATGCTCTCCCCACCCTCCTTCACTGGAAAGATCTCATCAGCTCACCAGGGAGGGAGGGGAAAGTCCCAACATGTCAGGGACTGGTACCAGGGAACCAGGGAGAAAGGAAAGGGTTGTGGGGAGAAGCCTGGGAGACCAAACCCCATAGGCCCACGAGGTCTTGGGTGGCTCTGAGCAGCAGTGAGGGTGGCAGGGGAAGCACGCTCACCTCACGGCCCCTCTATACCCCCCATGCAGGAGGCGGCAGGAGGTCAGGTCCACAGCTCAGCTCTACCCTGCTGTTTTGCCTTCAGGGCCTCGGGTGCGAGTGTGGGGAGGAGGCAGGGCCGGTCTAAGCAGGCTCTGGACTCCTTGGCCAGCCAATGGCAGAGGTGGTCTCAGAAGTCAAATTCCTCCAGGTCCCCTGTGCCCTCCCCGCCCGGAGAGCCCCACACGCGGCGGTAATTGCTCTCCAGCTCCTTCTGCCGTTGCCGCTCTTTCTGCGCCTCCTCTGCTCCCTGCACCTGCGGGAAGGGCACGTGGTGAGCAGGGATGCTGGTGCTGGGCCAAGGGTGCGCAGGACGCCAGAGGATCCAGGATCTGGGGACTGGCCATGTGGGGAGACCAGGGAGCTGGCACCTGCACTTCGCGAGGAAACACCCGCCCAGCCGCCAGAAAGTCCAGCAGCTCAGAAGGTGGTGAGGCTAGGACTGGCCAGGATGCCCCTGGCCATGCTCGCCACTTCACGGTGCGCTAGAGCAGGGTGAAGGCTTGCAGATCCAGGGCTGGGGGGCAGGCTGCCTCTCACCAAGATATTGAAGAAAATCTCCTTGAGGTTTCTCGTGTCCTCATCTGTCAGCCAGCGTGAGTCCTCCTCTGTGCCTTCAGCCCCTGGTCGCACGATTTTGATTTCAATTTTCCCTGGAAAGGAGCCGCGAGGGCAGTGAGGGGAGAGGAAGGATGGGAGCTTCTGTGCGGGGCCCTCTGCCTCCCAGGTCCCCAGCAAGGTTTCTAGTTGGCCTTGACCCAGCCCCTCCACCTTGGGCAGCAGGCCCTGCCAACAGCTCTTAAGCCAGCCAGCCCCAGGGCCCACCTTCCGCCGTGAGCCCCTCCCTCTCCAGCAGCTCTTTCACCAGCCCCTCGATTTGTTTCAGCTGTGGGTTTTCCCGTTTCATCTCGAGGACAGTCAGATCCTGATTGGGGCCTCCGTGACGGAGCTTGGTGACCCGGACCCGGACTCTGTGCTCAGGATCCTCCTCTTAGAGGGGGAGACACACAGGGAGACACAAAGCAAAGCCGCGACTCCAGGTTAGGGGCGTGATGGTCACCTCTCCCGAGACCATCCACTGGTTTGGGCAGTTTTCCATCACAAACACATAGATGAACCGGGGCTCAGAATAAATTAGTGCCCTCCCCTTCAAGCCTATAAAGCTCCCTCCACCAACGGCAGCCTCCCTTTTCCCAGCCAGATCAATAATTCTCTGCTGGACCCCTACAGGAAAAACGACTGTGTTTTCTGAAGCAAAAATCAGGCCACCTGGGCTAACAAAGAAGTTTTGTTTTAAGAAGGTTAGAAAACTGTGGTTTGGTACTCCATATGCTGGTACTTGAAAGACATTCCAGTATTTATAGAGACAGTGGGATGGATGGTTTGAAAAGAGAACATTCCATTTGAAATGTCTGATCTCATACGACCCTGTGGAAGGGAGATCAGGGGGTGCGAGAAGCAGCAATAACTTCCAGTCTTATGAATAGCTGCGCTTGCCTATTCACACCCCACCAGCTGGGACCTCTCCCGGTGCACAGGGCTCATTGTTGGTAAGCTCGGTCCTTCAACCCCTGTGGTCTTCAGCACACATGCCTGCTCGTGGTCGTTCCCTTACTGCCTCCTCACCACCCGCTATGTGCCAGGAAAGTGCTAGGCACTGGGTACACAGAAGCAAGCCAGAAAACAACACAGACATGCTCTAGAAGCTGCTTCCCAAGAAGATGAATGAATAGGAGGTAACAAGGCAAAGGGATGGAGGCTGTGGGAAGAAGGCAGGCATGAAAACAGTGATCCAGAAAGAGGGGAGGGAATATGCTTCCTTGGAAGGGAAAGAACATGATGCCCTCCAGAGTCCACCAGCTGAGGGACAAAGACAATGGGCTTCACAGCCCCTCCCTGTCTGACAGCTCTTACCTGCTGTTTGGGGAGAGGGGGGAGGCTTTTTGGGAACAACCCTCCTTTTCCTGTGCTTCTTCACCAGCTCTGGACTCTGTTTTTCCTCTAGCTTTTTGATGAGTTTGTTGAGAGTGGATGTCAGGGCCAGCATTGCCCGATCACGCTCAGATTCCTTCTTCAACCCGTCTGGGTCCAGTTCCTTCTCTGTCTGGAATGCCCAAGGCAGGGAGGAATGGAGAGTCAAGGGTCTGGGAATGAAGATCAGTGGTCTGCGCTCTACAGGAGAGCACTAGCTAAGTCTCAGCCCTCTCTGCGATCCCCCCTTCCCTACTGTCCACCCTTCCATTAAGTACAACTGTCCTGACACTAGGCTGTGCTCTCTTTGGGCCCCTCTGCCTGCCCCAGCACACAGGAGCATGTGGGGAGTGAGGGCCAAGCGCACCTCCTGGATGATGTTCTCCAGTTCCCGCTCCATGCCGGCCTTCACCTCCGACCGGAACCGGTCTCGGTCTGACGGGAGCAGTATCCCTTCCAGTTCCTTTTCAAACTCCCCCAGTAACTGCTGTTCATCCTCATCTTCATCTTCCTCCTCCTCCTCCTCTTCTTCTTCTTCCACCTCGGTCTGATGATCCGTGTCACTCTTTTCCTTCACCTCTGCTTCCCTCTGAGGGCCTTCGGCAGAGTCATCTGCAGGCTGCTCTGGACGTCCATCTGGCCTCCCCTGGGTGGACAGGGAGCGGAAGGAAGAGGTGGACAGTTGGAGTTTCAGGAGAGACACCTGGGTGTTATACACACAGTGGCCGAAGTGTGGTGTTGGGGGTCTCGGGAGGCAGCAAGAAAGGGAGTCAGCTCCGCTGGGCTCACTGCAGGTCCAGATCAGGGGCCGCTGGCTAAGTGCTCCCGGCAGGGAGGCGGGGTCTCCCCTTCCCTTAAGCAGGGCTCATACCTTTTTTGTGCCACCTTTCAGCTCCTCTATCAATCGAATCAAGTCTGCAGGACTCCGGATGACTTTGACCTGCACATTGTTCTGAAAATCTGCGATGAAAGAGCAGGGGTAAACCAGTTGTGTCCTAAATTCTATTTTGATTTCCCAAGGAGAGGAGAAGAGGAGACCGTGGAAGGACACAGTCCCTGCCTCCAGGAGCCACCTGTCTGGTCAGTGAGATAGGGGCCAACCCTTTGGAGAGCACTGTCCACAGATGGACTCGGAGGTGAGAGAAGGGATACTAACAAGCTGCTCAAGAGGGCACTGCTGAGCCCTGCTGGTAATTACTCCAGTTTTCAGGACTACGGAAGAGATTCTGAGGCAACAGGCTCCTCTTCCCTGCATACTGTCCTCCCCTTTCCACAAATACGAACTACTGTCCACTGTCCACTGTTCCAGGCGTTGTGCTACAAACCACAGACTCATTCTCATTTACTCTCACAAGCACCCTGTAAGGGAGGGGTATTACCCACTGCTGGGGCTGAGGAAATTGAGGTTAAATGACACCGCCCAGGATTACAAAGTCAACAAGCAGCGGGACCACTGTGTCCTGCTAGCTCCCTAGAACATGACTGTTGTCTACAAGTACTATCACATCCTGCAAAAAGTATCCGGTGCTGGCCTGGCCGTCCAACCGCCCCCACCAGCGCCACCCCCCCCCCCCCCCCACCCCCATCCCAGGCAACCCCAGAATACGTTCGACCAGTAAAGGAGACAGGGAGGGTTCGCTCACCATGGGGAGGGCCTGGAGCTGGATCTGCTGCCTCCAGGTTCGGTTCCTGCTCCCGAGGAGGAGAAAAGGGCAGAGTCAAGTACACAAGTGTTAAGTTTATGCCTAACTTGCCTCCCTTAGACCGATGTAGGTCATCTCGGGATGACCTCAGCTCGCCAGGGCCAGCCTCATCAGAGAAATGGCCGAAAAACTGACTCTCACCTCAGCCTGAGCCTCCTCCACCCCAGGGGTCTGCTCCTCTGGCTCATGAAGCATCTTCCAGAAATCTGATTCCTTACTGTCATCCTTGCTGGGGCGTGTACCTGGGATACAGAGAACAGGGAGGAATCTGGAAGGAGGGGAGAAATAGAAGGGAGCAAGCAGAATGGGGTCCATTCTCCTTCACTATTGCTAAGGAATCCGGACCCAGAGTACTTCCTCCCCACCCCCAACAGTCAGTCCAGCACAGTAAGTCTGGGGAAGGGAAGAAGTGGGGACAGGTGTCGTGGCCCTACCTGCTCTCTTTGAGGGCCTCGCTCCCGGCTGGGCCTCTCTCCACATTTGTGGCTCTAGGTCTTGCAGCTCCTCAAGGACTTTGTCCCCATACTGCTTTGAGTCTGCTGAGAAACAGTGTGTGGTAGGACAAGGCCACCTGCCTCTGGGCTCTCAATCCCTTATCTTCTGCCAATCCAGTCCCTCCCCATCTCTTCTTCCTCTCCTTGCCCTTCTCATTACTCACCAGCTTGCCTCTGAATGTAGGCCATGTACTCCTCGGGCTGCAAGGCAGGGTGACAGAGAATGGCCTGAGGGGCAGCACTGGGTGGGGGCCGGAGCAGAGGGTGGGAGCAGAGCCGAGGCGTCCGAATTGTCAGCACATAAGAGCAGGACAAGGGCTCATCCACACGATCGATGTAGTCCCCAGAAATACCAGCACCCTCGTCACAGAGGAACTGCCAGGACAGAGAGGGCGAACAAATAGTAAAAATGACCACTAATCAGGAGCTTTTGTGGGGCACCTGGGTGGCCCAGTCATTAAGCATCTGCCTTCAGCTCAGGTCACGATCCCAGGATCCCAGTGTCTTGGGATCCAGCCCCGCATCGGGCTCCCTGCTCGGCGGGAACCCTGCTTCTCTCTCTCCCACTCCCCCTGCTTGTGTTCCTTCTCTTGCTATCTCTCAGTCAAATAAATAAATAAATAATAACTTTAAAAAAGAAAATCATGAGCTTTTGTTCTTGGAGCGGCCACCTGTTACTCAGCATGTACTCTGTGTGTGGTGCTGTGCCTACCCCGTGTGAATGACACTTCACATACGCCGGCTCAGTTAATCATCACAAAAACCTAGTGAGGGATGGGTTAGTATCTCAGGTTTGTGGCTCAAAAAAACTGAGGTTTAACACAAATAAGGAACTTGGTCAGGTTGACCACTCGTAAGTGGTAAAAACAGGAATTGAATTGAGGCAGCTGCCTTGTAGGTAACCAGCCAGTATGTGTTTCACATTCTTGCTTTATATAAATATAGCGCATATATACTTAGATGTATTTGAGATACAGGTACAGATACAGTTGACCCCTGAACAATGCAGGCAGTTAGGGACACTGATCTTACCCCTCCAACGGTTAAAAACCTGTCCAGAACTTCTGACTCCCCCACAACTTCACTACCAAGAGCAAGAGCCACAGGAGCTCACTTTTTACTGTGATATACAATTTACGGGAGACAAATTGCTCCTGTGGAGATGATCAGCATCACGGAGTTTTGAACAGAAACCCGGGACACTTGAGCTCATCCCAACAGCGACAGGAGGTGGCTACAAAAGTGCTACAGCCCTACAGTATGTACCACAGTTTTATGCTGTTATGATTTAACACAGCATCCTTGTTTGTTTATAATTCTCTCTACTGTGGATGGCACCATAGATGGTCTGTGAGTCTGTGCATATGCTTTGACAAATTTTAACTTCTGTAATAGATCTGTGTATATTTTATGGTAGCAAATGATAAAATATAGACTACTACCTACATGTACTTCATGCATTCATGACATACCTAACTTCATTTTCTTAATCTTTCTAGGCTTAGAGTTCATCTGTGAGTTTTTTCAAATTATCATAAATCTCCAAAAAATTTTCCAATATAATTACTGAAAAAAACCCAGCTTATAAGTAGGCCTACACAGTTCCAACCTGTGTCTGTGTGGCTCAAGAGTCAACTATACTTACACGTGTTTGAAATATATATATTCTTTTTGTGTGTGTACGTGTGTGTGTGTGTGTGTGTGTGTGTGTGTAAATATATAAATGATTAGAATTTCCCGGCAAAAGACAAGAAAGAAAAAAAGACCTCAAATCAGTAATTTAACCTTCTACCTAAGTCACTAGAAAAATAAAAGCAAACTAAACCTAAAGCAAGCAGAGGGAAGGAAGTAATACGGATTAGAACAAAAATAAGTGAAATAGAGAATAGAAGAGCAACAGAGAAAAATCAATGAAACTAAAAGTTGTTTTGAAAAGATCAGTAAGTGACAAAACTTTGGCTAGACTTAACAAGAAAAAAAGAGAAGACTCAAATTAGTACAATCAGGAATGAAAGAGGGGATACTACTATCGACTGTACAGAAATAGAAAAGGATTGTAAAGAAATACTATGAACACCTACACGCCAATAAATCAGATAACTTAGATGAAATGGACACATTTCTAGAAAGACACAACTACCAAAACTTATTCAAGAAGAAACAGACAATATGAATAGACCCATAACAAGTAAAGAGATTGAATTAGTAATCCAGAAACTAACCACACTGAAAAACCTGGGCCAGATAGGTCTACTGGTGAATTCTACTAAATATTTAAAAACAAATAAATACCAATCCTAATCAAACTCTTCCAGAAAAAAAGAGGACAGACTATTCCCCCAACTCCTACTACAAAGTCAGAATTATAACCGTGATACCCAATCTAGACACATACAACATAAGAAAAGGAAACTATAAGCCAATATCTCTTATAAATGAAGACCCTAAATCGTCAACAAGATACTAGTCAAAGTCAGCAACATATAAAAAGGGTTACACACAGACCACATGGATTTATCCCAGGAGTGTGAAGTTGGGCTAACATAAGAAAATCTATTAATGTGGGGCGCCTGGGTGGCTCAGTTGGTTAAGCGACTGCCTTCGGCTCAGGTCATGATCCCGGAGACCTGGGATCGAGTCCCCCATCGGGCTCCCTGCTCAGCGGGAAGCCTGCTTCTCCCTCTCTCACTCCCCCTGCTTGTGTTCCCCCTCTGGCTGTGTTTCTCTTTGTCAAATAAATAAAATATTTAAAAAATAAAAATAAAAAATAAAAAAGACAATCTATTAATGTAATTAATATACCCTATCAAGAGATTAAATGAAAAAAACCCGCATGATCATCTCAATGGTCCCAGAAAAAGCATTTGATAAAATGTGACACCTCTTCATGATTAAAACATTCAACAAACTTAAAGCAGAAGAGAATTTCATCAACCTGACAAAAGGCATCTATGAAAAATCCACAGCTAACATACTTAATGGTGAAAAACTGAATGGTGTCTCCCTAAGATCAGGAACGAGACAAGGATGTGCCACCTGGGTGGTTCAGTAGGCTGAGTGTCTAACTCTTGATTTTTCAGCTCAAGTCATGATCTTGGGGTCGTGAGATCAAGCCCCTCATTGGCTCCAAACTGGCAATGGAGCCTTCCTGAGACTCTCTCTCCCCACCTCCCTCTCCCCTTCCTCCCACTCCCAGCTCTCTTTCATGCTTGAGCTCTTTCTTTTTCTCTCTCTCTCAAAAAAAAAAAAAGTGGAGGGGGGAATAAGACAAGGATGTCTGCTTGTGCCATTTCCATTCAACACTGGGTTGGAGGTTTTGACCAGGCCAATAAGGCAAGAAAATTAAATGAAAGGCACCAATACTGGAAAGAAAAAAAATAAAACTATATCCACTTACAGATGATTTTATATATAGAAAATTCTAGGGACACCTGGGTGGCTCAGTCAATTAAGCATCTGACTCTTTTTTAAGATTTTATTTATCCATTTGAGAGAGGACAAGAGAGCAAGAAGGGAGCATGAGCAGGGAGAAGAGGGAGAAGGAGGCTCTCACTGAGCAGGGAGCCCGATGTGGGGCTCGATCCTAGAACCCTGGGATCATGACCTGAGCCAAAGGCAGATGCCCAACTGACTGAGCCACCCAGGTGCCCCAGCAGCTGACTTCTGATCTTAGCTCAGGTCTTTATCTCAGGATCAGGAGTTCAAGCCCCTCAGTGGTCTGCATGCTGAGTCTAGAGGCTACTAAAAAAAGAAAGGAAGGGAGGGAAGAAGGGAGGAAATCCTAAAGAATCTATTAAACTATTGGAATTAATATACAAGTTCAATTAGGTTGCAGGATATAGGAATCAATTGTATTTCTAGACACTGCAATGAATAATTAAAAAAGAAAATAATAAAAACAAAATAATTCCATTTGCAGAAAGATCAAAGGAATAATTAGGAATAAAAGTGGTAAAAGAAGTGCAAAACTTACACTCCGAAAATTATACATTTCTTAAAGAAGTTAAAGACTTAAATAAATGGAAAGATATCCAAGCTCACAGATTAGAAGACTTAATATTAAGATGGCAATCTTCCCTCAAATTGATCTTTACATTCAATGCAATCCCCATCAGAATTCCAACTGATTTCATTGTGGAAATTAACTAACTGATCCTAAAATTCATATGAAAATTCAAGGGACTCCAAATAGCCAAAAAATCTGGGAAAAGAACAAAGTTGGAGAACTTACACTGATTTTAAAACTTGCTACAAAACTGCAGTAATCCAGACAGTGTAGTACTGACATAAAAAGAGATACATAGACCAATGAGGTAGAATTTAGAGTCCAGAAATTAACCTTTACTTTTATCATCATTTGATTTTTTTGAAAGGTAACCAAGATAAGTCAATGGGAATCATCTTTTCAACAAATTATGGTGGGTCAACTGGATATCTATGAGAAAAAAAAAAAAAAAAGGTGGACCCCTATCTCCTACTATATACAAAAATTAGCTCAAAAGGGATAAAAGACCTAAATATAAAACCATAACATTTTCAGGAATAAATATAGGTGTAAGTTTTCATGGCCTTAGATGAGCTAATGGTTTATTTGATAGGACATCAAAGGTACAAGCAACAAAACAATAGGTAAATTGGAATTCATCAAAATCAAAAGCATTTGTTCTGCAGAGGACACCATCAAGAATGTGAAATGACCGGGTGCCTGGGTGGCTCAGGTGGTTGAACGACTGCCTTTGGCTAAGGTCGTGATCCCCAAGACCGGGGATTGAGCCCCGCACTGGACTCCCTGCTTGGCAGGAGGCCTGCTTCTCCCTCTCTCACTCCCCCTGCTTGTGTTCCCTCTCTGGCTGTGTTTCTCTCTGTCAAAGAAATAAGTAAAATTAAAAAAAAAAAAAGAATGTGAAATGACAAACCAAAGAATGGGAGAAAATATTTCTAAATCATGTATCTGATAAAACTTGTATCCATGGGGCACCTGGGTGGCTCAGTTGGTTGGGCGACTGCCTTCGGCTCAGGTCATGATCCCGGAGACCCGGGATCGAGCCCCACATCGGGCTCCCTGCTCGGCAGGAAGCCTGCTTCTCCCTCTCTCATTCCCCCTGCTGTGTTCCCTCTCTCGCTGTGTTTCTCTCTGTCAAATAAATAAATAAAATCTTTAAAAAAAAAAAAAAAAACTTGTATCCAGGACATAAGAAATCTTACAACTCACTAATAAAAAGACAAATAATGCAATTTAAAAATAAGGAAAAAAACCTTTAGACATCTCTCCAAAGATACACAACTTGTTAATAAAGCACAGGAAAGGGGCACCTGGGTGGCTCGTCATTAAGTGTTGCCTTCAGCTCAGGTCAGAATCCCAGGGGCCTGGGATTGAGCCCCACATCGGGGTCCCTGCTCGGTGGGGAGCCTGCTTCTCCCTCTCTCACTCCCCCTGCTTGTGTTCCCTCTCTCGCTATGTGTCTCTCTGTTAAATAATAAATAAGATCTTTCAAAAAAAAAAAAAAGGCACATGAAAAGATGCACCACATCTTTTACCATACGGGAAATACATATCAAAACCACAGTGAAATGTCACTTTGCACTCACCTGGATGACTATAGTTTAAAAGAGAAAAGCAGACTTTGGGGCATCTGGGGGGGCTCAGTCAGTTAAGAGGCTGCCTTCAGCTTGGGTCATGATCCCAGGGTCCTGGGATCGAGCCCTACATCAGGCTCCTTGCTCAGCCAGGAGCCTGCTTCTCCCTCTCCCTCTGCCTGCCGCTCCCCCGGCTTGTGGTCTCTTTGTGTCGAATGAATAAAATCTTTTTAAATAAATAAATAATTTTTAAGAAGAAATAGAAGAAAATGTTGATGAGGATGTAGAGAAACCCTCATATACTACTCGAAGGACTGTAAGATGGTTGCTACTGCTTTGAGAAAAGTCTGGCAGTTTCTCCAAAAAGTTTACTGTATGATCCAGCAGTTCTACTCCTTGGTACCTTCCAAGAGAAATGAAAAATTACGTCCACACAAAATCATGTCTACAAATGTTAAAAGTAGCATTGTTCATAAAACTAAAAAGTGCAAATAACCCAAATGTTCACCAAGCAATGAATGGATGAACAGAATGTGGAAGAGTACTTGGGCAATGACATGGAAGAAAGTACTGGTGATGCTACCCATGATGATCCTTGAAAACACATGACTGAAAGAAGCCAGACACAAAGGTCACACGTCGTATGATTCCAGTCACATGAAAGGTCTAGAAGAGGCAAATCTATAGAGACAGAAAGATGAGACATTGGCTAGAGGTCTAGAGTGGAGGGTGTGGTCAAGGGGACAGTTTGATGGAGAGAAACTGTCAAAGAGTAGGGACTTTCTTTTAGGGTGAGGAAGATGATCTGAAGGTTGCTGTGGTGATTATGGCACAACTCTGAATATACTACATTGTATGGCATGTGAATCATATCTTTGTAAAACTCTTCCTGAAAAACACTACATAACTTCTTCCTCAAAAGAAAAAGTGGCATGATTAAGGAAAAATGAAAGAAAGCATAAAATGTTAGATGTAAATATATATAAAATAAGTGGTTAAAAATTTCTAAAAATACAATTATATGCTGTTTACATAACACATTTAAGACATAATATAGAAGGGATAAAAATAAAAGGATGAAAAAATAGAGCAAACAACTCAATGAAAGCTGTTACACAGTTCTATTACCACACAAGAAACTGTAAGCAAAAAAAAAAATTAAGACAGAGAAGACCAATTCATAATGTTAAAAGTTCAACTTATGAGGAAAGTGATTTAAATTGTATGTACTGGGGAGCCTGGGTGCTCAGTTGGTTGAGCAACTGCCTTCGGCTCAGGTCATGATCCTGGAGACCCGGGATCGAGTCCCGCATCGGGCTCCCTGCTCAGTGGGAAGCCTGCTTCTCCCTCTCTCACTCCCCCTGCTTGTGTTCCCTCTCTGGCTGTGTTTCTCTCTGTCATAAATAGAATTTTTAAAAAATAATAATAATAAATAAATAAATAAATTGTATGTACTTCTTCTTATTGTTGGTCCCTCCCAACTAGAGCACGAATTTTTGTCCTTTTTTGTTTACCAAAATATCCCTAGCAACTACAACAGTGCCTGGCATGTATAGGCCCTTAATAAACATTTGCTGAGAGTACCTGGGTAGCTCAGTCGTTGAGCATCTGCCTTCGGCTCAGGTCAGGATCCCAGGGTCCCAGGATCGAGCCCCACATTGGACTCCCTGCTCGGCAGGAAGCCTGCTTCTCCCTCTCTCACTCCCCCCGTTGTGTTCCCTCCCTAGCTGTCTCTCTCTCTCTCTCTCTGACAAATAAATAAATAAATAAAATCTTTAAAAAAAACAAACATTTGTTGAAGAAATTAATACACTGCCCCAAGATACATAAAGCAACAACAGACAGAATAATGATGAATAAATTTAAAGAATAAGGAATAACCGACAAATCAATAATTATAGTGGAAGACAAACCAGTAAAGATACAAATGATTGAACAGCACAATTAATAATCATGACCTGAAAGATGTACAGAAAACACTGTACCTAACAACAGAGTACATTTTCTTTTCAGCACAAAGAAACATTCAGAGAAACTGACATATATGGACCATTCAACAAGTCTCAACAAATTTAAAGGACTCTAATGGTACAACTACCAAATAATCTACATAATTTTGAGATATATAAGAAAATCAGGGCAAGTGAAGATACTGAATATCTGATAATAACAAGAAATTACTGTTAATTCTTTAGTGTATTGTAGTTGTGTTTTTAAAAGAGATTTTTTAAAAACAAGATTTAGGTTGGGGCGCCTGGGTGGCTCAGTTGGTTAAGCGACTGCCTTCGGCTCAGGTCATGATCCCGGAGGTCCGGGATCGAATCCCACATCAGGCTCCCTGCTCGGCGGGAAGCCTGCTTCTCCCTCTCTCACTCCCCTTACTTGTGTTCCCTCTCTGGCTGTGTTTCTCTCTGTCAAATAAATAAAATCTTAAAAAAAAAAAAACAAAAAAAACAA
>PITA01023038.1:0-29052 GCA_004023965.1 Spilogale gracilis
AGAGACATAGATATAGATATATAGATCTATAACTAAGGTGAATGGATAGCCTAATTTGGCCAGGATAATCATTTATGCCTATCATCCTGGCATAATTATCAATATCCTCCCCTTTCACTCTCGAAACTGTCCCAGTTTGACAATAAATTATGTGCTCATGGAACTGATAACAGAATTTATCCCAGAAGGGGTTTGCAATTATTGGTCTAGGATATACAATGTCCAAAAGCATATCCATTTTCACATTAATTGCAATCAAACTATGAAGGACAAGAACGTGAAATAGTAGGTGTTATAACATACACTTCCAAAATGTCTTTTTAACTTAAAAAAAATGTATCTGCATGCTAATTTTCTTAGGTTAGCTTTATTTGTGATTTTTTTTTTTGAAGTGTATGGGATGCCCAGGAACTTTCCTAAACAATTTGAATAGTACAAAAGAACATAGGTTTTATGGAGTTAAGTTAACAGCATGGACTTTTCTGAAAGCCTTTGGGTTCTGGCTGAATGATCTCAGTGAGTTGCTCAAAGTCTTCTGTACCTGTTTTATAATCCGTAAATTAAAAATCATTACTCTGTTTGCCTTCAAAGTTTGCTGTAAGAATTAAATGAGTGATAAAACTTTATATGTAAGTCAGAGATAGTACCTGGCATCTTGTAAGCATGATGTAAATGTTTAGAGAAGGATGGATACGGAGGAAAAGATAGGTAATGGTAGATAAAGAAGAATTTGTGTTGATTACTAAGTCATTAATGCAAGTTAAGATTTTCCTGGAAGAAAGGGGAACAGAGATTGATTCTCAACCACTGCACTCTGAGAGGACATGCTTAAAGAGTATAAACAAAAAACTTGACCACGGAAAAGATAATAGATTGTTAAAGGTTTTAAGGACTCAGCACGGCACCAGTCTAAGTTGTAGGAACTGATGTGGGTGCAACTTCCAAGAGTTCTCAACACATTTCTTCAAAGAGCTGAAATTCAAGTATAAACAACAGCAACAAAAATGTTAGCTTCCTTGACTCTTCTCTTCATCTCTTATTCCACATCTCATATTTTAACAAATCCCATTGCCATTAGCTTTAGCATATTTTGAACATATGCCCCTACGTGATCACTTGCCGTTCTACCACTCTGCTCCAGGCCACCACTACCCTGAGTTCATTTTAGTCCCAATCAGTCTCTCTGCTTCATCCTTGTCCTCCATTCTGGATTTTCTCTCTCTACAGCAAGAATTACTCAGTTAAGGTATCTCTCCAAACCATTCAATGGATTCCTGATCGATGGAGTAAAAAAGTCTTAACAGTTGTACACAAGGCCTTGCATGATCTGATCCCTGTTACCCTGTTTCAAATTATACTCCTTAGTAGTATTTCTCTTCTTTACTCTTATAGAAGGCACATGGATTTCATGCTTGTACATTTCTGCCTCAAGACTTTGGACTTGCTTTACTCTGTACATGAAAACTCTCTTCCCACAGACTCATGTGGCTCAGACGTTCATCTCCTTTGGGTCTTGGCTAAACTTTATTCATTCAGTAACCTTTTGTCAACTCTTGTGAGAGAAAGAATTTCTGCCTGTTTTGTTCCCTGCTACATGGCCAGTATCTGGGATGGTTTCTTATATGTAATAAGCCCTGAGTAAATATGTGGTGAATAAATAAGCATTGTGTTAACTATTTTATTAGTTATCTTTTGATAAGTAGATGATAGCCATGTTAACTCAGTATGTCAATCATGATTCAGGTTAAGGATCAAGTCTTCATTTCAAATGAAATTCCATCAAATTTATTTTTGCCATACAACACATTCTGCTAAAATGTCATTGAACAAACTGGAATGAATTGGATTGGAATACAAATATTATCTGGGCATTTAATATGCCGTAACAGCTCTTAATGCTGATGAACAAAAGAATAATAGAAAGTGTTCTATGTAATCCACTAGTAAAATATGATACATTAGCAAAATGTGTTGTAAACTGTTAATGAAAAAACAAGTGGTTAATTATAAAGTGATGGCCACTGACCTGCACATTTGATTGCTTTCATTTCAGCAAGTGATTGTTAGCACCCCACAACCTGTAATGACCCTGCACGTCCTCAATTGGCAAAGAAAGTGCAAAATGCATCCCTGTTACTTTTATTGAGTATCAAATTGCTTATCTATTAAAATAAGGATTATGTCCATTAACTACAAATTTCTTCTCATAGGTTCTTCTCATGCAAGCACACCTTTGCTTACTAAGCACCCAATAGAACAAGCCTGTTTTCTCCCCCTGTGGGTTAACAGTGGGCATTTCAAAGCATGTAGAATGAATATATGTTTCTGATACTGCCTTCAGACTTCCTAAACTTGATTTGTGGGGGTTTTTGTGATTAGGAAAATATGAAACACTTGGGACACTGAAAAAACAAAATAAATTATTATAAAATATAAAACACTAGGGGCGCCTGGGGGGCTCAGTTGGTTAAGCGACTGCTTTCGGCTCAGGTCATGATCCTGGAGATCCGGGATCGAGCCCCACATCGGGCTTCCTGCTCCTGCTCGGCGGGAAGACTGCTTCTCCCTCTCTCAGTCCCTCTGCTTGTGTTCCCTCTCTAGCTGTGTTTCTCTCTGTCAAATAAATAAATAAAATCTTTAATATATTTATATATACATATATATAAAACACTAAAACACACATAAAATTCTGAGGAATACAGCTTTATAGAATGAGTGATTCAGTTTTTCAGTTTAGTAGATCAAATTTTGTATTTAGAGATGGACAAATACAGGTTTTTCCATATTTTATAGATTCCTCTGTCTTCAAGTAAAATATCCTTCCTAGCAGTCCTCTACGAAGACAGTCAGCCCACCTGAAGGATCAGTTGTTATTCTCCGAAGACGTCTGTTTTCAAGAACACTTGATCACTTCCCCCTTAGTGTACAGCATGTTGTTGACTGAATTTATGACATGCTCAGCCAAAATGTACTGTCAAAATTCTTTGTGTCAGAAGGGCAAACATATTTATTACATCCAAAAGACAGAAAGCAATATCATAATTTAAAAATCATAGCAAACTTTCTAGAGAACATGTTTATATGCAAAATAAATTTGACTAGGCTCCTTCAGGGATGATTACTATATGGTCATAACATGATTTCATAAATAATGTGATCAGTGAATATGTTGCCCCAAAAACTCATAAAATAATTTCCCAAAATATATGTTCTAAAACAGATGAGTCACAGATATTAATCTAAAATCTACTAAATGAAAGGAGAGAACTTCATATATTAATTAATATGTTAATTAGTGTTAAATATGTATTTTCTTAAATGAATATGGTTTTGATCTTTGATCTTTTACTCATAGAAATGGTTTTGATCTTTGATCTTTTACTCATAGAAATATTGTTTTGTTTCTCTGGTTATTTCCCCCTGTAAAATGATTACTAACTCTCATATACCCTGTGTTAAATCTGTGTCAAAAGTCGGTGAAGGATATTGACATGGAATCAGATATTCTAGGAGCTCAGCCACTTCTTTAGTGATAGCTCCAAGCATCAATTATTTTGATACTGTATTTTCTGGATTTTCGCAAGATGAAAATAAATATTAATAATGTTAATAATGTAGTTTAAACATTAATAATTGTTTTTAAAGTGTTAACTCATCTTCTCTATGAGCACTCAGAAATTTCGGTGACCTAATATGCTTTATTTTGGAAGATTCAAACATGTTTATTGCAGCAAAACGTGCTCTGGTAAGAATATAAATAATGTAAGGCAAACTTGGCTCAATGCACTGCATTCATCTTCTAGATTCATTACTAAAATGTCCTTTGAGTCTAACTTTCTTCATTTAAGAAACAAAGACCAGTATACTAAGGACACAGTTAATTTCCCAAAAGTCACACCCTGGAAAATTCTGATGTAGGATTTAATTAGGTACGATGCCTTCAAGTGAGTAATTGGTTCACCCAACAGATGATTTCTAAAATGTTTCTCTGAAGGCAGACCTATTATGTTTTCACCTTCGGATACCAGAGATAACATGTCTTATTAATACCTTGATGAGATTGTTCTGGTTCCACAGGCATAAAACCAAATAGACAGCTCATCAAATAAAATGGATCTTTTTAAATCAATTGTTCAATAAAGGAATTTATACATGGTTATGTACTTTCTGAAGACAAGCTTCATTTTTCATGAAGAAATTTTAATTCACTGCCTCATTTTGCTAACTAGGATACCAGTTTTAAGAAGTTATACTAGGAAAATGTCAGAAAAGATTATTTTATAGAAAACTATTGAACAAATAGCATTAGTTATACATTATAAGAGTTAATTTCTCATTATTGTCTTTTTAAGGTCCCTGCTCTTGTCCTATAAATAAAGTATTAAGGTAATTTAATTGGAATTCAACTTACCTCACATCCATTGTTTAATATACAAAGAGATCCATGCATTCCTATTCCAACTTATATAAGTTATAAATGATAACACTGAAAAATTAAGGTACTTTCCCTTAAATATCAATGCCAAGAAGACAAACCCTGTCAAGTTGTAACTATATCTATCACTCCAACTATATACTGAAGACACCTACATGATGTCTTCTAAAAAGTAAAGAGATTTTCCTCCCCACAAACATTATATATATGCACACCAGGAAAGAAAAGTAATATATTCAAATTTCACAGTATCCATAAATTAGCTTACGAATGGGATGAAATCTCAGATTCACAGTTTTTGATAATTTTAGCAATAAACATGTGACACTGACAGGCATGTAACCTTCTAGAAAAGAAAATATGAATACTTTGCAAATTGACTAAGAGGATTTGAGGGAAATTTATGGAAATCAAAGATGAAAATAACAGTGGTGACAATATTATGAGGTCAACAGGGAGATAAATGGTTCTCTATGTTTTTCCTACAATGGGGGAGAAATTAGGTAGTTGCAAGCTGAGTACCATGAAGCAGATCAAGGATTGAACAGTGTCCTGGTTTTGCTCACTCTTCTTTGAGGAGGGAGTCCTACTCACCAACTAGAGGTCAATTTCTAGTCTACCACATTATAACATCCAACACAGAGCTCTGTCCCAGATAGACAGAGAATCTAGATACTGTCCAGTTGTAGTTACAAAGAAGCACATCTACACTGGAGTTCAGACTGCTTCCAATGAGCAGAAATGAGGCAAATAATCAGACGTTCATTGGTTTTCCTGGGAGAGGAAGAGCAAGGTGTATAATGCTTATAAAGGACAAAGGGCAACAGTTGAACCATCTTAGAGCTCAAACCCTCTAAGGGGAATGCTAAAGGGATTCAGAATTTCTGCACAGGAAATTCTGGCTGCCAAAAGAACACTTTGGCTCTCTTGAGATTTCCCTTTAAGAGACAAATTCTTTTTTGACTATCATTCACGTCCTGATAGTCTCGGATTGGGTATAAAGTGGCAGTGACGGTGACCCACTACAGAATGTGAAACAGAGCAATCTAGAAATATTCTTGTGTTCATCCTTGTCTTCCCTGGAACTCCCATAAACCTTATGTAGAAACCTGGCAAGAATATAAGAGATGTCAAAAAAAATTTTAAAAAAAAAGAACATAAGAGATGTCATCTTGGTTAATAGGGATGCACATGCTGAAGACTAAGGTAGACCTCTGGGAAAAGGTCACAATGATGTGAACCAAAACTGGGCCATTTAGAGGCAGCACATTCCTTGGCCCCCAGCCAGAAAACAATGTGACTGTGATTGTTGAATCAAGGAATCCTCGAACCTAAAATAGATAGTGCCAATAATGATGTCCTTACAGTATATAATGGGCTTCTGGTGGACATATTAGAAATCCATTTAAATGAAACACTGGAAATTTAAAGTAAGTTCACCTTGCCTGCAAGCTACCCTCTACTACTGCATTCACTTTCTACACCAATCTCAGAAGCGTTAAGAAAAAAAAAATGATAAAGTGTTGGGCCCATGATCTTGCTGACTCCAAAGAAGACTGAAAGCTATATGTGCTTACTCGAGTTGTCAGGGAAACTGTTACCTTGGAAACTAAAAACCAAAGGTAAGCTACAGCACACCATAGAGTAGGCTACACAGGGAATGATTTCAGTGAACTATGTATGAATGTTTCTATGTGTGCCTGTCTGGTGAAAGCAATGATTTAGAACATTTTCTGTAGTGCGCATGTCGAGCATGAGTTAAAATTGTAGGAATGGCATGAAGACAAATCAGCTGAAGAAAGATCAGGCATCGTGAGCTGGTACGGGGGTGGGGCAGGAATTCCAGCAAACTGTTATGGAGTACTGAAGGCAATGAACTTGCCCATGGAGGTGAACTACATGAAGAACCAGCAAGTCTCAGAACTCACCATGGCAAAAATAAAAAATCAGGGAGAGATTCAAAGAGCAGGATGAGGCCTTTAAGGAAAGCAGCTGACAGTCGGGTACAAGTGACAAGTCAATAGTATTACTGCAGTAAAATACTTCCCACAGAGCTAGAAAAAGTGATTCTTTAGTGGTCTCAAAGCTTATCTCTCTCCTTATTGTCTTGTGAACTCAGCCTCAGTCCTAGTCCCTAAGCACCATGATACTTACATCTCCCCTTATTCTGGCTTCTGTGTTCTTTTCAGGATTGAGATGATTTTGTGTCTAATCAAGGAATCCTCGAACTGGAGAGTTTCCACTCTTTCTGAGCTGGTGTAGAAATTGCTCATGGCCTTTTCTCCATCCTTTACTCCTAGTATTTAGCTTGTGTTTAAGTCATCTGATTTGGTCTACAGAAAGCCACAAATAAGAGTCTCCTACCATCATCTATCACTTCTCTCATAGAAATAATTCTACTTGTCCCTGAAGGTGAAATTACCAAAATATAAGGAGCAAGAACAGTATGAAAGAATGAGTAGACCGTGTTAATAAAGAGAGAATATTCGACGCAGACAATTGCACTTCATGTGCCTTTTGCGAGGACATTTACCAACCTTGTTTAGACCAAAATTTGGGTCAAAAATATTAGTCCTCAACTGGAATTATAGCTAAAGGGGAACAATATAGGGTAATAAATAACACAATAGGAAGGAAATATAGAAGATACTTGTTTTTTATTATATTTAAAAACTCCAGTCATGAGCATAAAAACTTTCAATTTACCTATCCTATGAGCTATTACTGACTTATGCATTTGTATCTGTTTCCATGGAATCTAAGTAATAAATGTTATGTACATAAAATATAAATGCAGATTTTTGTATACAAACCATCTTTTACAAATACATTTTCTTTCCATTTAGGTAATAGCCCCAAACTCAGCCAGATATGCAATAGTATTTTGACTGAGTGTCTATTTGATGTAGAACAGCAATGCTATTTTCCTCCTGTTCAAAATATAGTACTCTTTTCCTTCCATTTAACTCACAGAATGTTTCATTTTTAATGAATATTCTTCATTCTCCAGTGCTTCACTATATCAATCCATGGCAGCAATGCTTATTTCTTTAGAGAAAATATTCTTCTTCCCTCAGAAACATTTAATTTGCCCAGAAACAACCAGGGAAAAAGGGAAAAAAAAAAGTCTGATGATATTAAAAGTAGATAAACTTCACCTAATTTATAGAAACTCCACTAGTTCAATGTGATAGACAGTAATAAGGAGCAAATTCTTATTCATTGTCAGCTTGTTTGGACATGTCTGCAGTGAAATTCAGAAATGAGCATACACCAGGATCTTAGTGTTAACTTTGTAATGTGTTAGAGAGTACATCATTTGGGTGCAACTTCTCTAGTAATTCTCCTAGAAACTGGAAAGACTGTTCTGTAAATTGGTTTTATAGACATGAGAAGATATTTTAAAAATCTATAGTGCTCACTGAACTTCATTTTAAATTCTCTACTAAGTGACTCTTTTTCTTATCAAGCCATAAAGATAGCCTTAACAGGAAAATATAAGCAGGAAAAACAGGTTATTTATGACTTAAAAATTAAGTAAAAGATACAATGTCTCCCAGAGGAAAACAACAGTAAAAACAGCACTAGTATATGCTAAGGAACCTTAAAGACCAACAGAAGCATCTTCCTCATTTATCTTAATATCACTCTCTGTAATTTGCCTCCCATTCATTTGACAGCACCCAAGAGAAATTTTTCTATAATATAAAATTGATGTTAGTGGTACTGATACATTACTTTAATTCCAAAAGTTTTATAAAATAGAGAATTTATTTCTTCTTGGATCCAAGTTGCTTTAAAAAAGAAAGAGGGGTGCCTGGGTGGCTCAGTCATTAAGCGTTTGACTTCAGTTCAGGTCATGATCCTGGAGTCCCAGGATCGAGCCCTGTTTCAGGGCTCCCTGCTCTGCGGGAAGCCTACTTCGCCCTCTCTCACTCCCCTCTCCTTGTGATACTTCTCTAGCTGTGTTTTTCTGTGTCAAATAAATAAATAAAATCTTTAAAGAAAGAAATAATAACTAATAAACTGAGAGAATTGGGTTGAGGCATAACACAATTGATACTAGAGATTTCAAATAATGCTAATTTAACTGCAGGCTTCTTTTCTCTATGTGGGTAACAGTCCTGTGAGGCTGAGGCAGGGCACACTTACATTCTACTGTAATAAGAAATGCAGGGACCATTTGATGGTTCTGGTAAAATTGCCAAGAGGCTGCATCTTGAATGCCCTCACCTAACAAACAAACAAACAAAAAAAGATAATTATGTGACATGATAGAGGTAATAGCTAGCACTAAGGTGGTAATTATACTGCAATATATAAATGTATGAGCTCAACACACTTTACACCTTAAACTTACATGATGTCATATGTCAATTCAATTACAAAAATAAGAAGTAAATGTAGAACTCAGAGTCTGCCAGTGCAATGTTTTCACGGAGTAATAATTATCACAAACTTATACCACGGGTTTTATTAACAAAAGATCATAGGTTATTATAGGCTAAGTTCTCATGAAGGTAATAACATGGGTCAAGCTATAAGCGAGAGAGGGGAGAAATTTAACACTAACAGAAAGCCACTCATATGTGGTGACTAAAGCATGACTGCAAATGACATGGTGGTCTTCTGATGAAGAGTGGCATTTCCTTCCATCTGAGAGGACTACTTCAACCAATCACACATAACAGAAAAAATGCCACATACTTATCAGTTACTAATATTAGTCTTTAGTATTCTAGGGCTGCCATGAAAGTCCATGACAGACTGAGTGGCTTAAACAACAGAAATTTACTTTTCCACAGTTTGGAAAACTGGAAGTCCAATATAAAGGTGTCAGCAAAATTGAATTCTTCTGAGGCTTCTTCCCTTGGCTCACAAAGAGCATTCTCTCTCTGTGTCCTCACATGGTCTTTCTTCTATGAGAAGACAGCCCTGGGGTTTCTTCCTCTTCTTAAAAAGGCACCCATCATACTGGATTAGGCCTCCACACTTAGGATTTTATTTAACCAGAATTTCTTCTTTAAATGCTCTATCTCCAAATGCAGTCACATTGGGTTTTAGAGCTTTAACATATGAATTGAGGGTGGAAGTACACAATTCAGTTCATAACAATGACTTTTGAAGATAAGTTATAATAGATTTCCACTTTTATTGCTGGAAATTTTTATTGTGTAGCCTTGAGTTGTCATTAAGGAAGTTCAGCTACCCAAAATGGTATAGGAGCAATGCAGAGAGCAGCCATTTCATATTTTGAATGAGAATCTAGGCACATATATAGGTATTTAATTAGATTTTGTGGATGTGAAAATGTTAAAACATAATGTAATTGACCTTTAGAATTTCTACCTACTGGAACTATATAGTTGAAATGCCTGGATCCAAGAACTAGGTTAATTTAAGATCAAATTTGAAGATGAATGCATGAACAAGGAGTCTATGAATATAATAATATCCCAACACTGGCTGTGGGGCCTCCTTTCCATCCATTTTTGTTCTCTACATGATGTTGTCCAGTAATGCAGCTTTCTAAAAAATCTCTATTCTCATGGCAACCAGAATTCTATCTTTAGCATGATTTTACCTCTAAACTTCTTTTTTTTTAAAGATTTTTATTTATTTATCTGACAGAGAGAGAGAGAGATCACAAGTAGGCGGAGAGAGAGTGGAGGAAGTGGGCTCCTGCTGAGGAGAGACTCCAATGCGGGCCTTGATCCCAGTACCCCAGGATCATGACCTGAGCTGAAGACAGAGGCTTTAACCCACTGAGCCACCCAGGCACACTTACCTCTAAACTTCTAACTTGTATTTCAAATTTCCAGCCTATATATTGTTCTTCAACCAAGCTTCTTTATCAAATACATGGCAATCTCTAAGTCATTTTTAAAAGACATATCTCCTAAGTCATTCTTTAAGAGACATAATTTCACACATATCCTCAAACCAATTAGAAAGTTGATCTAGACTCACTCTAAGATATGTAGCTTCCTACCATCTATCTGATGATAGCACTAGTTCAAGACATGAGGTTTTCTTGCCTTAAACACTGCTATGTCATCCACATTGGTTTTTCCTATGTTTTCTCTTGCCCCTTGACCATCAGCTATCCGCAGAGTATCCAAGAAGACTTAAATGAAGTCATACCATACACACACTTTAAATCATTTCCACTTCAATGACTGTCCATTTCAGTGAAAACACACTGTAGATTTATTACTTAGTTTTATATAGTTTTACTGGACTTCCTTCTTGGTTCTCCCACCATCCCACCCTTATCTCCATTTTCCTCCTTACTTCACATTTGTGCTTTTTCCTACCCTCCTGATGCTAAGCATGTGTCTGCTTTAGGGCAGTTGTATGCTAGACAAGCCCTTCTAGAGATTTGTAAAGGCAAGTTGTTTCTGGTCATTTATTTCTCACATTAAGAGTCCCTTCCTGGGGCGCCTGGGTGGCTCAGTTGGTTAAGCGACTGCCTTCGGCTCAGGTCATGATCCCGGAGACCCAGGATCGAGCCTCACATCGGGCTTCCCACTCAGCGGGAAGCCTGCTTCTCCCTCTCTCACTCCCCCTGCTTGTGTTCCCTCTCTCGCTGCTGTATTTCTGTCAAATAAATAAATAAAATCTTAAAAAAAAAAAAAAGAGTCCCTTCCTAATCCAAGCCTTATCTAAATATACAATCAAAGATATTCCCTTCATTGTCATATTATATCACCTACTTAATTTTTGTTGTGGCATTTATCTATCACACTTATTAGTAGCAAATTTAAAAAGTAATAACTTGTTAGCGAGAGATCAAATAGAAAATCTTATTCTCATATTGAAACCTCATTACCTCTTTTAATCATCAAGAGAAAGCTAATAACAAGAAATATAGTTTAGAAATGTTATTGTATTTAAAATATCTACTTCTTGTAGTCTTTATAAAATATAGAGTAATATTCTCACAGTAGCCATATTTGAAGTTAGACATGATAAATGTGAAAAAATAGTAATTTTCCATGTAGAAACACTTCTCATCATCCCTCTACCCAAAGCAAGAATTAGGAACAAATATATGGTGGCTGCTATACTAACCTTCCTAAGAATGTCTTAAAGCCTGATGGTAACAACCCCAAGCCCTTTTATACTGGAAAAATGTGTGGTTGATCCTTGCTGCTTTTTCTAGTAATCTTAATTATAATGCTACAAAACAAACATAGAAACAAACAAAACAACAACAACACAACAACAAAAATCTCTGGGATTCTTTCCTCCCTTTTTTTCCTGAGATGGGATTAGCATCACAAAAACCTAGGGGAAGTAGGATGAATAGGTTGATGGTTACAATGTCATTATCAGCACCAGAAGACAGTTCAGCATATAGGAAATGCTGCAAGAAATATTGGTCTTAAAAATGAATAAAAGAATAAGCAAATTATAATAAACACATTGGCTTGTTTTCTTCCAACTCTGTCAGCTATACTGTTTGGGTTCTGTGTGCCTCCTCAATTCATATGTTAAATGTGCTAGCCCCCCCAATGAGACTTCTGGGGCTTTTATGAGGTAATTAGGGGCAAAAAGAGGTTTTAGTGGTGGGATCTTAATCAATTAGGACTGGTATCCTTTAAAAAGAGGAAGAGATACCAGAGATACATCTCCATCTCAGTCTGCACACAGAGAGGAAAGCCCATATGAGGACACAGTGCCAAGGCATCATCTGCAGCCAGGAAGAAAAGCCTTACCAGAAACCAAACCTGTAGGCACCTTGATCTTGGACTTCTAGCCTCCAAAACTGCGAGAAAATACATTTCTGTTGTTTAAACCACCCAGCCTCTGGTATTTGGTTATGGCAGCCTGAGCAGATTAAAGTAATGAATCAGGATAATCACAATTATCCAATCATTCTATATTATGATTTATGGCACCTGAGATGGATAAGCAATAAAATAAAAATAATCGCATATATCTCCCATTATCATCCCATCATATAACTTGTGCTGGATTATCTAGTGGACAAACTTGACTGAGCCAAATATGAACACATCTAGTGGATTTTCAAACTTACTCTCTGATTCACTATATGGGACCATCTCCAATTTTTTAAACATATTTCCAAATGGACTAATATAAAAATAATATACTTGTGAACATGTTGTAAAATATATGTGACATTGGGAAGCAATCAAGGCTATCTGAAAGCATAGCTTTAGGGGCTAGCGCTACTACATAGTAGCTATAATATGACCTTGAGGTTCTTTGAACATTGGTTCTTTTATACATAAAATGATAGGAGTAATATCTTTCTAGTAGATTGATAAAGGAGTTAAATGGTAAGTGGATTAAATAAATGAGAAAGCTTTCTTGAGTCTATTAAATATCATGCATATATACTATATTTTATTAAGAATACTAATACAGTATAATTTTGTTGAGTCTATGTTGGAAGGTACAAGCAAGTAGTCAAATGACCTTCAGTAACTCTCAAAATAATGTACCTTCAAATGTGCATATGAATTTGTTTAGAATCTTTAATATTTACTTGTATTTTTTTGCATTTCATTGCACCAATTTTTATAATTTTAATTAGTTGCATTAATCAGAAAGGATAAAAACATTAAATAATATATGTCATATATAATATAATTATATTATTAACATTTATATTTAAAGAAATAGGATTTGAATTAACTTTACAGAAGTATTTGAACTTTCTAAAATATTCCTGCATTATTTATTATATGTAAGACCCATAGAAAAAAGTAATGGGTGATATCTTGTTTGGTTTGCTTAAATATTAGTGGAAATTCTCAGAGATTTTTAAAATATATGGTTAGGGCTTAGCATTCTGCTTACAACCTATTCATCATAATCTACTCTACCTTTGCTATATCCTGGCATATGGTAAAGAAAATACTATTTTACCAAAATAGCCTTATACAAAGCAGATATGATGGAATAAAGACTGAAACCTAATAGTCTTTTTCTTCACTCAAAAGTACTAAAATTCCTTTGTAAAACTACACATAAATATTCATGGATTTCCTAAGCACAAACATATATTCCATTTATTTTTATAAGTACTAATTTAGTAGGCATATTATATATGTATAACTTTGCCTATCCAAAAACAAATGATTTCTATGTAATAGCATTCAAATGAACAATTCTTAACCTCATTTCATAAAAAGCACTCTGCCATTTAGATGAATCTTTAAATATCACAGCATAAAATGAGTTTGTCCATGCCAAACATTTAGGGGCAAGAATACTAATGAAGTAAAGGGGAAACAAGTATTCTTCCATTATCTGTGTGTGTGTGTGTGTGTGTGTGTGTGTGTTTATCCAAAATAATATTTTAATTAACAATACTCATTAGAAATAATTGGCTTAGTCAAGAATGAGAAGGTAAAAAAAGGATGCAAGAACAGTAACACAGAGGCACCTGGTGACTCAGTCAGTTGAGCATGTTTGCCTTCTGCTCAGGTCATGATCCCAAGGTCCTGGGATCTAGTCCCAAGTTGGTTTCCTTGTTCTGTGTTGGGGTCCCTGCTCTGTAGGGAGCTTGCTTCTGCCTCTCCCTCTGCCACTCCCCCTGCTTGTGTGCTCACTCTCTCTCTGTCAAATAAATAAAATCTTAAAAAAAAAAAAGAACAGTAACACAAAAGGACTTCTCCTCCTTAAGTGTTTACAAAAGTTAATTATAATGTACAAAAACCAGCTTGAAATAATTCAACTCCATGTAGTAACTGGTTCAAGAAATCGATTTATTAACTCTTCTTCAGTAGCCATTTAATATATATATTAATATATAATATAGATATATGATTATATGGGTATTTGAAAATCTTAAACTTCCAAATCTAGCTCACAGATAGGCATTGTTCATATATATGAAGAGTCTGTAAAATAAAATCTGGAAATTTCTGGGCACCTGGGTGGCTCAGTGGGTTAAAACCTCTGCCTTTGGCTCAGGTCATGATCTCAGGGTCCTGGGATCGAGGCCCACGTCAGGCTCTCTGCTCAGCAGGGAGCCTGCTTCCTCCTTTCTCTCTGCCTGTCTCTCGGTCTGCTTGTGATCTCTGTCAAATAAATAATAAATAAAATCTTTAGGGGTACCTGGGTGGCTCAGTTGGTTAAGCAACTGCCTTCAGCTCAGGTCATGATCCTGGTGACCCGGGAACAAATCCTGGATTGGGCTCCCTGCTCTGCGAGAGGCCTGCTTCTTCCTCTCTCACTCCACCTGCTTGTGATCCCTCTCTCACTGTGTTTCTCTCTGTTAAATAAATAAATAAAATCTTTAAAAATAAATAAATAAATAAAATCTTTTTAAAAATCTGTAAATTTCTATACAATATTAAAGAAAGTTGAAATGTACAATATTCACCATCAGTACCTTTGTATTTTCTTCTTTGTGACTTTTTGTAAGAGAAATTTCTCATTCTCAGTGAAGACTTTTCTTCCAAAATATCAACGATATAAGTTGGGAAAAAAATTCCAGAGATGTTTCTTTTCTTTTCTTTTCACATAAGTGACCTTATTTTTTTTTAATATTTTATTTATTTATTTGACAGAGAGAAACACAGGTAGAGAGGGAACACAAGCAGGTGGAGTGAGAGAGGGAGAAGCAGGCTTTCCATCGAGCAGGGAGCCCGATGTGGGCTTGATCCCAGGTCTCCAGGATTGTGACCTGAGCCAAAGGCAGTCGCTTAAACAACTGAGCCACCCAGGCACCTGACCTTATTTTTTATATGTATTTTCCCAGATTTTTGGACTTTATGTATTTATCTAGCTCATATATTGACAAATATGAGTGTGTAAGTTTAAGGTATACAATATGATAATTTAGTACACTATGTATTGGGAAATAATTACCAAAATAAGGTTAGTTAAAACATCTATCATCTCACATAGTTATTCTTTTTTAGGGTGAGAAGAAAAGGAAATGTGAATTGGGGTAAATCAGGGAGGGAGATGAAACATGAGAGACTTTAGACTCAGAAACGAACTGAGGGTCTTGGAAGGGAGGGGGGTAGTGGGGTGGATGAGCCTGGTGGTGGGTATTGAGAGCGCTTATTGCATGGAGCCCTGGGTGTGGAGCATAAAAAAAATGAATCTTGGAACACGGAAAAAATAAAATAATGTAAAAAAAAACCTACTCTCTTAGCAATTTTTAAATTACTATATATTATTATCAACTATAATCACCATGCTGTAGATTAGATCCCAAGAATTTATTTATCTTATAATTGGAAGTTTGAGTCTTTTGACCAACATCTTCCCATTTCTCCCACCACCCAGGCCTTGGTGACCAATCTACTTTTTGTTTCTATGAGTTTGACTTCCTGAGATTCCATATATGAGATTATACAGTATTTGTCTTTGTCTCTCTGACTTATTTCATATAGTGTAATGCCTATCCATGTTGTCATGAATAGTAGGATTTCCTTCTTTTATTACTATATATTACCTTTTCTTTATCCATCCATCTGTGGATGGATGTTTAGGTTGTTTCCATGTCTCAGCTATTATAAATAATATTGCAGAGAACATAGGAATGCAGATATCTCTTGAGATAGTCATTTCCTTTTCTTCACGTATATAACCAGAAGTCGGATTGCTGGACCATTTGGTAGTTCTAGTTCTAATATTTGAAGGAAGTGCCATATTGTTTCCCATAATGGTTGTACCAATTTACATCCTCACCAACACTTGTTATCTTTGTGTTTTTGATAACAGCTACTCTAACAGGTGTGATATCTATTGGTTTTGATTTGCATTTCTCTGATGATTAGTGACATTGAGCATCTTTCATGTACTTATTGACATTTCTATGTTTTCTTTAAAAAAAAAAAAAAAAAAAACGTCTGGAGAGCCTGGGTGGCTCAGTTGGTTGGGCAACTGCCTTTGGCTCAGGTCATGATCCCGCAGACATGGGATTGAACCCGTATTGGGCTCCCTGCTCGGAGGGAGGCCTGCTTCTCCCTCTCTCACTCCCCCTGCTTATATTCCCTCTCCAGCTGTTTTTCTCTCTGTCAAATAAATATGTACAGCTTCACAATATATTTGATGAGGTTAATAAAACCTCACATCAAAATAAAAAAATACATCCCCCAAAATGAAACTATGACACTATTAATTCCTTAATAAAATATTTGCAAATAGAATGTATCATTGTAATAAAAAGAATAATATGCAATCAAAGAACTAAATTTTGGTTCCATCAACTATCTTTTACTATATCTTAACCAACACAATTCATAGCAACAAGTTATAAACATGCATATTGGAAGAGAAAAAGAAATCCTCATTTTTTTAGACTACATGATCTACAAACAAGAAAAATCCCAAATAGGAATAATAATAATAAATGGAACTAATAAAGTTTATAAAGATAACCAAATAATGAATTAATCTACAAAAACAAACAGTTGCCTTACTAGCTATCACAAGTGGCCTATTAGAAAAACATGCTTAAAATTATTTAATTTACAATAGTACCATAATCAATAAATATATAAAAATACATCTTTATAGAAATGCAAATATTCTTTTAAAAGACATAATAATAGCCACCAATTACTTCTAATGAGCTGGATATGGTGGTGTGATACTCGGAAAAGAACTTTTGTCTCAAATGTTAGAAACTCTATAGACATTCTCTCACTGTCAGATGCCTTCACTGCAGAAAAACAATTTGTCAAATCTCATGCCTTTTATAAGGAGTTCACATCCAGTTACTGAAAATGGCAGATGTATAAAGGCTCTATCATTCTGGACCAACATGGAACCTTTGTGCAGAACAATACTGTAATAAAGGGAACAAGATTCATTCAACATGGGTGATAGAAAGCAGTTTTGTCCAAGTGCCCATTCTAGACTTCAACAAGTAGTTTTGTAGCCTGTATCTGTACTCTGAGGGGAAACACAGAAATCCTCATACTTCATTTGAAACTGGGAAGTAATAGAAATGACTATCTCCTTGGTAGATAGGGAAGTAAGTAAGAAAATGGCCTTGCAGCAGCTTCTCCTAAGCCTCATCTGCTCTCATGTTCCAGGAGGATCAGGTATCGCAACAAGATGCAGATCAACTGTGGTTCAAGCCTTACCCACGTTGCCTTGTCCACTAGGCACTGTCATGAAGCTCCTATCTCCATCATCATGACTCTTTATTGAAGAAAATGCAAGAGCTTCTCCTTGCACCTTTCAGGACCCCACCTTCCCTCTGCCATTCGGTTTATAACTCGTAAAATCAAGTTGTGGAATATGGTCTGCCCTACCCCCTTCCCACAAGTATTGGTCCCCAAATACTCTATAGTAAATATTCTCTACACTGAATAATGTTTTAGCATCTGCTTTATGAAGACACAACTTTTGACAATGGGCTAAATATAAAACCTTTATATATTCTATCACATTTAATCCCTATACAACTGTTTTTATGAGCTCACAGAAATTTTAGTAATAGACTCAGAGAAATTAATAGAGAAATAGAGTTATGATGTCATCCCTGCTGTGATGTGACAATGCTATAGTGCCTCACTACATGAGATATCTGTACAGTAACAAGGGCATTACTCAATGACTTTTTTCCATAATAAAAATAAATAAGTAAATAATGGGAAATAACGGAAGTTATTGAAGGTAAGATATGAAATAAGAAAAATCAATGAGTTGGTAATTATTGAGGCTGAATAATGGGCACAAGTGTTCATCATACTCTTTTGTCTGTTTTTGTGTCTGATTGAGGTATTCCACAACAAAGGATTTTTAAAAGAACAAATAATTGCAAACTATTAAAGTTAAGATATATAAATGGAAATGGAAAGCTAGCCACACAGATACATGAAGCTATTATAATTTTAAGAAAATAATGGGAAAATACAATTTTTCCTTAGCGTAAAAAGTTAAAAATGCAATCAAATGAGAAACTATATTGACAGAATAATAAAATTAACATTTTTAAAATTTAAAATTTTTCTATCAAAAGAAAACATTTATGCAAAAATTGCAAGAATTGACAGCTTGAGGAAAAACTTGCTTCCTACATAAAAAATATTCATTATTTAGAACAAAGGATTCTAAAAACTCACAAGAATATCACATTCTCTGGAGGAAAGTTTTGGAGGTGATGGATGCATTTATAGCATAGACTGTGGTGATGATTTCATCTCCAAACTCATCAGGTTGTATAGATTATATATATATGTAATATATATATATATTATATATGTATATATGTTATATACATATATACATATATAATATATATATACACACACAGTTTTCGTATATCAATCATACCATAATAAAGTAGTTTTTAAAACAAAAGAATGGCATCTAATTAGAAAAAAGGTCAATCAATAGTGAACAGAAACTATCCAGGGTATTTAAATGTAAATGCATAGGAAAAATCTAGAAAGAGGGGTGTCTGGGTGTCTCAGCTGGTCAAGCATCAGACTCTGGGTTTCAGCTCAGGTCATGTTCTCAGGGAGATGGGAGATGAGATTGGGCTCCAAGCTTAGCAGGGAGACTACTGGAGATTCTTCCGCTATACCTGCCTCTCCCCCTGCTTGTGCTCCCTCTCTCTCTCTTTCTCTCTCTCCATATATATACATATATATATGAAGATATATATATAAAATAGGTAAATGAATCTTAAAAAAAAAACGGAAGTAAGAAAAATCTAGAAGGAGATATACCAGAGCAATGGTAGTACCTAATTCCAGGAAAGGGACTAGGATTCACAACACAGTCAAAGAACAGAGCCGCTAATAAAATAAAATAATAAAATAAATACAATAAAATAGTTTTTCAAAAAATGTAATATTAATCTTATTATTAAGACAGGTTAAGAAAATATTTTTAAAAAGAAAATACACATACATTTTCTTAGAAAGATGATTTTGAATTATACATTTTTTTTAAAAAGTGTACCTGTCTATGAAGATAATTTTGAAAAAATTAGTAACAAGAATACAAATATCATATATTTGTAAAAAACAGATTATAAACATTGGCTAAAGATAAAGTAGAAAACCTAAATTTTGCTAAAAAACAAAAATGTAATAGAAAAACCCACTCACATAAAGCAAAAGTCAAAGGAATAGACCCACCCCTGTGCCCAAGTCTTCAGACCCAGATCTCCTCTGTGAATACTTCATAAGAAAGGAACAATATTTTTGACTCTTAATGCTCTTCGTACTAGATGATACTAATCTTACCAATTTCCTTTTCTAAACAAAACCCATACATTTTTTCCCACATTTTTCATGGTGAAAAATGTATTTAATTTATATTTCTAAATTTAACCATAATTTAAGACTTTTCTCATTAATTAATTTATAACTTCGTACTTATTACCCCTTGATTTGATAATATGTTATGGTCCTCAAAAAATACATAAAATACATCAGACAAAATTTCTGAGGCATAAGAGCTATAGTTAATCTGTCTTAGCTTTTTAATTTTTTTTATCTTTTAAAGATTTTATTTATTTATTTGCCAGAGAGAAACACAGAAAGAGAGGGAACACAAGCAGGGGGAGTGAGAGAGGGAGAAGCAGACTTCCCACCAAGCAGGGAGCCTGATGTGGGGCTGGATCCCAGGACTCCAGGATCATGACCTAAGCTGAAGGCAGTCACTTAACGAACTAAGCCACCCAGGCCCCTCGTCTCAGTTTTTTTAAATAGAACTACTCTACATCATGCCAAACCAATAATGGTATTATGATGCCCCCAAATAGGCACTTAAAAGTGCTCATTAAACAATTTCATGTGTGCACCAAAGGATAACAGAGAGTACTTTCATTTTGAAATGATGTTGACCTTGTATCAGTATCAATAAAAAATTAAAATAACATATTTTCTTATAAATTACATATATGTAAAAATTATTTATTCACTATAAAATACATTAGAAAATATGCTCAAACATCAAAATTAAGGTAATAATATGAATACGAATTTTTTTATTATTTATGTGATTAATATATCAATGACATAACTGATTTGAAATAATTGCTACTTCTGACATTCCTTTATGATCCGGTCATTTGAAGTTATGAATATGAGTTCAAAACACTTCCAAACTTTGTTTTCATAGCTGATGTAACAAGAAAAAAAAAAAAAAAGAAATATGCAAACGTCCAAATGGAAGAACCCCTTCCTTGTCAGTGTTTACCATATCATCTTGTTCAATTTTCCAGTTCTACAGATTAGCTCCACAAATGATTTGTTGAAGTTAAGCAATTAAATGCCAACCTTCTATAAAGTCAACTGGATGCTATCAAAAGAAAAAGAAAGGGCGCCTGGGTGGCTCAGCGGGTTAAAGCCTCTGCCTTCAGCTCAGGTCATGATCTCAGGATCCTGGGATTGAGGCCTGCAAAGGGCTGCCTGCTCAGCAGGGAGCCTGGTTTCTCCTCTCTCTCTGCCTGCCTCTTTGCCTGCTTGTGATCTCTCTCTCTGTGTCAAATAAATAAATAAAATCTTTAAAAAAAGAAAAGAAAAGAAAGGAAGGGAGGAGAGAAGAGAGAAAGAAAGAAAGAAGAAAGAAAAAAGAAAAGAAAGAAAGAAAGAAAGAAAGAAAGAAAGAAAGAAAGAAAGAAAGAAAGAAAGAGAAAAGGAGAAAAGCAAAGCACAGATTATTTGAGTATTTTTATAACATTAGAAAATTTTTTTTCAGGGTCCTGGCATCAGGCTCTTTGCTCGGCAGGGAACCTGCTTCCTCCTCTCTCTGCCTGCCTCTCTGCCTACTTGTGATCTTTCTCTCTGTCAAATAAATAAATAAAATCTTTAAAAAAATACCACTTGACTAAATATAGTAAGCACTGTAGCCTAATACTTCCAGTTTTGAACTTTATTATAAGGTAGTAAGTATACAAGCATACCCAACAATATGTATAAAAGTGACACACTGAAGCAGAAAATACACAAAATCTCTAAAGACCCATCAAGCAGAATTTCAATGAGTACAATCATGATGCAGTTCACACACAGTGTCCTTTTCCATGCCCCAGGAGGGAACATGGCAATGTGTTCACAGGGTCATACATTTGTCATTACATATAAAGTGACCCTCTGTGATCTCATTGAAACCATCTCTCATGACAGATTAGCACCAGGATTACAAATTAGCATCCCTAAACCCAGTGTTGGGATGGAGATGGGGGTCTGGTATCTAAGTGCTCAACCTAAGATGTCTTCTGAGAAAAATCTCACAGTTCCCTTCCGTTTTCAATTCATTCAGTTATTTAATGAAAGAGAGTCAGGAGGTTTGAGTGGAAATATTTCTTCATTTCTTCTAGTTCAGGCACCTCCCTTTGGAATGGAACATCTTTCACATTTTGATATATCACTTGAGATTTCCTTTTAAAAACTTGGTAAGGGTATGAAACTAGAGATGTTTCTCTGCGCCTCTGCAAATAACAAATATCTGGAAGAATGTCCCCCCTCCAAAAACAAAACAAAACAAAAAAACCCCAGTCACCTCTGATGGAGGGATTTTGCTGAGTCTTACATTATCGTTTACTCTTAAATGTGAAATAACATTTCTGGAATTTTCTGTTTTTTTCTTTTAACCACTATAAATTATGTGACTCTTTTCTTCTTGAAAATAAAAACTGGCCATTAAAGTGTATGATATCCCTGGAAAAAGCTTATAGTGATTAAACAATTTCTCATGTAATATTTCATTTAATACTCATACCTGAATGTAAACAGAATTATATTCATCCAAACTTAATATATTTAAAAGAAAATATGTCACTGAAATTCAAAAGAATCAAAAGAATAATTATTGCCTGAAGTTTCTTATATATCTTTCCATCTTTGGTTTGCCTTGTTCTGAGAATACTACAGAAAAATTCAGGCAGAGAACATGAACAATGACAAGATCATGATTGGGAAGCTTGTCCCTTTACTTGACCCTTCTAGAATTTAACTCTGAGTGAACATTATTGAAAGCTCATTTCCTTTATCTTCCCTAACAGTTTTATGGCAACCATATCCTAGTATTTAATAAGAAAAACTTACCCATTATGATTCTACCAGCAGACTTTTCTTTTTCCCTGGAAATGTAGTTCAGTTCTTCTCTTTGCATATTATCTCATTCTTGAGGAGGAAAGAATAGTAACACCAGGAAATTATTTTATTAAAAGTAAAAAAAAATGAACTCTTGTTGTTATCTTAATGATTATAGCAAAAGATACATCATCATTATTACTTTTCCTCATCTATTTTTTTATGTGGGAAATTGAAAAGTTATTGAAACTGTCTATTTTAACTTTCTTATCAGCTGACTGGGCTGGAAAAAAAATTTCAAGTAAACACCTTCTGAAAAAGCCTCCTTAGTGAGACAGACATTTCATTTGAAAAATTAAGGATATAAATCTTATAAACATCAAGTTGTAAACATTTTATATGCTTTAAAAATTAAGGGAGTTTTTTTTTTTTTTAAAGATTTTATTTATTTATTTATTTGACAGAGAAAAACAGCGAGAGAGGGAACACAAGCAGAGGGACTGAGAGAGGGAGAAGCAGGCTTTTTGCCGAGCAGGAATCCCGATGTGGGACTCCATCCAGGGTCTCCAGGATCATGACCTGAGCCTAAAGCAGTCACTTAACCAACTGAGCCACCCAGGTACCCTAAGGGAGATTTTTTTTTAAAGTATAATATTCAAATCTAAGGTTGTAGCTTAACCATCTGTTTTACTTATTTTGTTATATAAATTACAAAACTAAATATTGCTATAAATCTTTCAGAATTTGATTTCTTTTTAATAGGAATAACTAACTTGCAAAGAATTAAAAGCTGTTTAAAAGTATCAAAAAAAAGTTAATATACATAGCTTTGATTTATTATTTCAAAATCATAACAAAAGATGCTAATACATAATCCCAAGAGTGGTCAAAATAGGGGCACCCTGGTGGCTCAGTCATTAAGCATCTACCTTCTGCTCAAGTAGAGATCCCAGGGTCCTAGGATTGAGCCTCATATTCAGCTCCCTGTTCAGCGGGAAGACTGCTTCTCCCTCTCTCTCACTCCCCCTGCTTGTGCCCCCTCTGTGGCTGTGTTTCTCTCTGTCAAATAAACAAAATATTTAAAAAAAAGAAAGAAAGAAAGAAGGGAATGTCTGAATTAATCATCACTTATTATATTTCTCTTATTTTCCTTGACAATCTTTTTCCCAGTTTCTCCTGCACACATGCTTTATTCACATAATACCTAAACTGATTGGGTGCCTGGGTGGCTCAGAAGGTTAAGCCTCTGCCTTCAGCTCAGGTCATGATCTCCCAGGTCCTGGACTGAGTCCCAGGTCTGCTCTCTCCTCAGCGGAGAGCCTGCTTCCCCTTCTTTCTCTGCCTGCTTCTCTGCCTATTTGTGATCACTCTCTTTGTCAAATAAATAAATAAAATATTTTTAAAATAAATATTTTAAAATAAAATAAAATAAAATAAAATAAAATAAAATAAAATAAAATAAAATAAAAAATAAAAAACTGACCACTTTTCCTAACTAAACCCTAAGTGGTACACATTCCTATCTCAAAAATATATAAAACATTAACAAGTATATGTCTGATAATAAACAAAACATAATGACTTTTTTAGACTTATCATTTATTACAACATTGTCTTCTAAAATTCTGTTATATATAACAACAAAAGTTTTGGCAGCTATGAGGAGTAAACTGCATTCTTCAAGTTATTTAAGAAATTACAATCTTAGCTAGGAAATGACTCCAGGCTTGTGATTTGAGGACAATGTTTCCTGAATTGTTGTAAGAGAATTGCAGAGATTAGAATCCCCTTGGGTACTTACTAAAATTACTAATTTCTGGTAATTACTTATTAAAATGACTTAGTTCTGTCTCAGACCTAATAAATTGGCATCTGAGAGGGGTTGAGGTCTGAGAATATTAAATCAGTGCATATGCCCAGATGACTTGCCAGATGCCTGAAGTCTGAGGAACATTTAGGTTTTTTGCGTTGCCTAATTCTGTTTTCCATATTTCTAAGCAATCCATACATAAGTATTAACAAAACATGACATTTATGTTTCCTATGGAGTCTAAAAACTTTGTATTTATATAGTTAAGAACATAATAAACTATAGTAGTAGATAACACTATTCTCCCCCACAAAAAGTAGGCTCCTCTACACACATATTTTCCTTTTTTCATAAATATTTTTATTTGTAAATATTGATTGGTTGCTAAAAACTGTGGATGGTAATTCTTTGCACTTTTGTTAGGAATCACCTTATTCAATTAATAACATCTTTACTCATGACACTTTTAAATACATACATATATACATATATATTTTTGATATATATACTTTTGATATTTTCTACCACATGGTAGAAAAAGTATCAATTAAAATACTAACAGATAGTCTCTTCATTATGACTGTCATTTTTACAAACAGGATCTTTATTTTAAAAATGATTGAATTTTATTAGCAGAGAATCTCAGAAGAAATCAACCCTCAACTTTCCACTGGGTTATTCTTAGTCAATCATTACATTCATCATAAAGAACATACTAAAAGCTAAAATGGCAGGCAGAATTATAAAAAGGCAGCACTAATCCCATCCCACTCTCATGATCCCATTTGATTACCCCCATAGGACCCTATCTCCAAGTACCATCACACTGGGGGTTAGGGCTTTGTGAGATCATAGAAAACGTATGTACTTGTTCTGCCCCTAGTTCCTAGCACAGCATCCCTAAAATCTTTGGAATTTTCTGGGTCACAGCAGTGTCTTCTGTTTTAATGAGTGTCTTTTGTCCATTTGAAGTGGTGATGGTGGTGGTGATGAGGGAGCAGTCCTGTACGACTGACCCTTCAACCTGTGGCATCCAATGTTATCTTTTGGTGGGTCGTGTCAGAATTGAGTTAGGTTATAGGACACCCAGCTGGTATCACAGAGAATTGCTTTTTGTGGGGAAAAACCTATACGTATTTGGTGACTAGAAGTGTCAGAGTGTTCTGTGTGTGTAGAGGAGAAACATCTCAGAAGAACACAGGCTTCAACATACGAATTTGAGGGAGATACAATTTTTCAATCCATAATAGGCACTGTATCAAATTGAATGTCGAGAAACACATTTTCCAAGATTAAAATTGTCATAAAAATATTTTAAGTATTTCAATAAAATTTTAATATCCTTATTTTAATCCACTTAATTCCTTGGTTCAGGAGAAAGTGAATTCTGACCAGAAAGTGTTGGATTTGTCTTTCCACCACAGGTTTGGGTAACTAAGTTAAATACAATGAGTGAATCCACAACTGTCACTATATTCCATTGATGGATATCTTTAAAACCTTAAATAATTCCATAGGTATAATTTTTTTAGACGAAATTTGTAAAGATCAAATGTTTACAAAGGTATATTTATGAACTAAAATCCATCACACAGGCAAAGGTGTGGCCCATCCACCTGGATTCTATGAAGTTTCTGTGATCCCAACATCCTTTGGTCCCAGCTTCAACACAGTGATTTCTGAGTCCCAATTCTCTTTCTGTTACATTTACAGTCTCTAGGAGTCATTGTTCCCAAATTGCCCATACATGTTGGGAGAAGCTGATGTAGTTGGGAAAAATACGGCTATCACAATTTCACCTTTTAGTTCAAAGTGGTATAAATGTAAAACCTCTGAGGATTAAGAGAACACATTCAATCCAAAAGAGATAGTAGGCATTTCATCAACCATTAAAAGGTCAAATAGTGTGACATCCCTACATTAGGAAATTTATTTAAGAAAATTCAATCTACTGAGAACTCAACTTTGAAATGTGATAAAGGTCATAGAACAAATTATTTGAAAACATGGCAAAAGTAGCAAAAGTAGCAGTTGTTTCAAAGCCACTAAAATTTTGGAGACTTTTTTATGTTTGCTGCACTCTGTTTTTTACCATATAATCCCTCCTCCACATGCAGTATCTCTCTCCCACTGCAATAAAATCACATTTCAAAGATCACCAATAACCTCTTTCCTAAGTATAACATCCTCTTTAATTTCTCAGCCACCCCAGTCTCTTTGCAGTATTTGAGACTATTTGCTATCACTTTCTTTTTTAAAATCTTATATCCTTGGCTTTTTTATTATCTTTTTAATCTCTGAAATGTATCTTGGTCTATTTGCTAAACCCCCAGTGTGTACTCTAGGGTCTTATCACTTGGAACTTGTCTTATTCTTTCCCCTTAATAAATCTGAAACTTTGTAAAAGTTGTTGATTTCCATGAAATATACTCTTCCTCCTTCTCATCCCCATACACTTTTGATGACCTTGTTTTCCAATAAAATTGCTAGCCACTTTTAAAGACCGAGATGATAGTTTTTCTTCTCTGTGATGACTTCCACTGTGAATGTAGCAGAATTCTATCACAAAGCTTTATTCCCAAGGCACAGAAAAGTCCCCAACAAATAAGAGAAATTCTGTTTATGCAATAGCTCAAACAGGACTTTAAGTTCAGAAGTCCTATATTTAATTTTAGCTCTCATATGTATTTGAAATTAAACTGATAGATCCTTCTCTGGAAGCCTTTGTTGTTTCATAGGAAACAGAGCTAATAAATTTCCTGTAAGAATTACATGAGATAATGTGGGGAAATCACCAAGGACAATGTCTGGCACTTAGTAGAAGATCTGTAATTGTTTGTAAGTATTGCCATTACTATTATTATTTCTCTGTTCTTCCTCCTCTTCTTAATAGTAATCAATAGTTAAATAAATGGAAATCTAAAAATTTCCTTTCTTTGTGAAGTTATATCACTACTCAAAATACTTTTCTAGCTAGAGAGATACATGGGTATAATGCATTCTCTGAAATCTACTTGGAATTTGTTTCTCTCCTGTTAGAAGAGGTCATCAAGGGAGCATTACTACTCATTGACCAGTTAGCTAGATCTGGGCAATCAGAGCTCCTCATTGTACCCCTCATCCTTGAAAAAAATGTTCTGTCCACACTTCCCACAGTGGGACAAGTATGGCTTTCACAGAGCAATGTATTATTTAGAATATTTGTTGATATACACAACTGAACCCTGACCTCTACATAGGCACTTAAGATTCTGGGAGGCAGATGTAAAGATCTACTTGTCTTAAGGCCCCAGAAGATAAGCTTCATCTGTAAGTTCCCTTGCTTATTAAACCTGCCCCCTACCAATATGTAGTGGTCTGCTTCTTTCTCCGGTATCTCCTTGCCTTTGGTGTTTGGATTTCAGGTATCACTCAGGGAATTCCTTTGTCTGTGAACTGACACTCCCATGATGTGTTTAGTGGTTTATATGCTTATGAGAAGCATGAGAAATAGAATTAGGACCATTATGCCTTATACCTCTGACAGCCACCTGGCTTCTGTACACTCACTTGCTAGACCCTAAGAAGTGGAGAAACACTAGCAGCCCTCCTATAGCCACCCTGTAATCACAGGGTCCCCTCTCTGCGCCTTCAGATCTGAGAACAAGAGATAACGGCCATCTGGCCCCAGGAATGTGGCTACGTGACCACTCCCAGAGCCCCCTACCCTCCCATCTGGTGCCTTGTGGTTTGCTGGCGGGCCCAGGCCAATCTACAGCAACCAACAACTTAGGGAGAATGTCAACCAATCATGTGCTTGTAACTGTGGAAATTCCCCAACTTCTCTGTAACTTGCTTGTACTTACCTATAAAAGCTGCACTAAAAGTATGCTTGTGGCCTCTTAGCGTCACCGGTAACAAGTACGCGGAGGTCCAGGTTCGAACTCGCAATAAATGACCCTTGCTGTTTGGCTTTGACTCTGGACTCTGGTGGTCATCTTTTGGGGGGTCTCAGAATTTGGGCATTTCACTTACTGAATCCTCATCAAGTCAAAAATAATGAAAACACAGTAACTTCTCCATACATCATATTGGTTTATCCTTTTTCGATAATAATATCTTCTTCCACTGTAGCAATGTGATAATCCCTATACCACAGTAACTAAAAAAATTATACATATAACTAAAAAAAATGATACATCTGTAAGCAAACATCAACATTCTTGTTGATGTTGCAGAAGATAAGTTGCAGAAGAATGTTGATGTTTGCTTACAGATGTATCATTCACTTACCCTTTTTCTTTTTCTTCTCCCCTTCCCTTCCCTGGAAGTTTGAGGGATTTGATAGTTTATAAGAAAGCCAATTAAACTGTTAAAATTCAGGCATATTTACCAGATCCTATCCCAGACATTTAGTAGGACACTTCAAGTTAGATAAAGTTTTCTTCCATGGCCAGGCAAAAATAAATTACATATTACAATACATGCTGTTTAGCCTCTAGGAAAAGATGGACACAAATCTCTGACCACAATATTGGTTAAAACTACCTAGGGGGAAAGATGGGATATTGGAGAGTAATGCTTCTTTTTTTTTTTTTTTTAATTTTTATTTTTTCCATAACCCAGCCCCCCCATCCCTCCCTCCTGCCCCCAGGAACTCTCAGTTTGTTTCCTGAGATTAAGAGTCCATTATGATTCTTTTAAATGTCTAACTGGAGAAACAAAAGAAAGGATCAGAGTAGTGTGAAAACAAGGAATAAGAAGAGATGATTAAGCACACCTAGGAAGAAATCATGGCTCTGTCTCTGACTGAAAGACAAGAAAGAAGCTGG
>PITA01023039.1:0-29047 GCA_004023965.1 Spilogale gracilis
GATGTCAGGGGTTTCAGGAAAAAGTTTAAATGGAGTGAGAAGAGCACCAAGATGGCACATTCACGAAGCTTCTGACAGGGAGCCTCAGTTCCTCAGATGCTGTTGATAATACACCTCAGTGTGTTGTCACGTAGACCCTTTACATAGGCTGCCTGAGTGTTCTCATGACATGGCTGCTAAACTGTCCCTGGGAAAGAAAGTCCAAAGGAAGCCTCCATGCCCTTATGACCTTGTCTCTAGAGCTATGTACTGTCACTTTTGCTTTACCATATCATTAGAAGAGAGCCAAGAAGTCCAAACCCTCTTCGATGAGAGGAAAATTAAGCTCCATCTCTTAAGAAAGAAGAATAGCAAAGCCTTTGTGGAACATATTTAAAAATCACCACAGAAGGACTTCTATACATTCCTTCTCCATTTAAGACACACTCACTCCTTTCCAAGGCTTCCAAAAGTCTCATCCCATGATAGCACCAGCAGAAAGTCCAGAATCTCATCATGTAAATTCAGTTTTAGGGTCTTGAGTATAGTTCTTGGGGTCCAGCTCCTCTCCATGCAAAGACCTGTGCACTAAAGGGATAAGTTAACCTGCTCACACCACCACGCCCAACATAAAATGGTGAGACAGGCAACATAACTTCTACCGTTTTTTTCTCATCAAGTCTCTGATGTACTATTCTTATTTCACAAAAGAGTAAATAGATTTATGAATTCATATTTAGTGACAAAAGGATAACCCCTAGTGAGAGGACAAAATTGTCATAAAGAAAAATAAGTAATCTGGGGCGCCTGGGTGGCTCAGTTGTTTAAGCAACTGCCTTCGGCTTCAGGTCATGATCCCGGAGACCTGGGATGGAATCCCACATCGGGCTCCCTGCTCAGTGGGAGGCCTGCTTCTCCCTCTCTCACTCCCCCTGCTTGTGTTCCCTCTCTGGCTGTGTTTCTCTCTGTCAAATAAATTTAAAAAAAAAAAATCTTAAAAAAAAAAGAAAGAAAAATAAGTAATCAAGTACCAGAAATTTGACTAAAGTTATTAGTTAGTAAGATAGTGGGAAATCCAGAATGCCTAGATTAACTAGTCTTCGTATATGAGCACTACTTAAAAGACTTTCCATACGAACAGCCATGAACTATGAGAAGATATCTATTTCTACTTTACTGGTATTACCTGCTAGAACAAAGTTTTTATAGTATAGAATTTCTGCTTGGAATTCTTTTGAATTCAAGACTATCAACAGACCAGGTGTGAAACCAAGTATCATATTTTTAAATCATGTAGAAAGATACACCATAGTTTATCCAGTCACAGTACAAAATGGTATGCAAGTAGAAAGGAACTGGAAAAATACTTTTGAGCACCAGATTATATTAAATAGGTGCTTCATTTATCCTGAGAAATACAAAGGCAGAAGAGTACACATTTTTCATGGTTACAGCTTTTCAGGTACAGAAATTCTCCTGAATCATATACGTAACATGGTGCATAGTCTGAATTGATAAAAACGTATTACCAAACCAAGTATATTCATAGAAATGGGTCTTTCACTAAGACCCCAAAATGAGACAGCCTCCTATTTATTTCTCTGTTTCTTTTGGATTTCTTTTCTTCTTTAAGAACAGCATTTCTTGCATTTAAATATTATTAATTTAAAATAACCAATAAAGTCCTCTTCCTGGCCCTCCTCCCACCTCCTTCTGCCATGCTTGCAGGCACCAGCATGGCCATCAGAACCATGACAGCAAGAGACAGGGTGACACGAGAGATTCTATTGTTCCCTGCACTGGACAGCTTACCCGTAGAAGAATTAATCCCTAAAGAGACTGAAATGGGTTTCAGGATGGTGAGAGAGGAGCCCTGGGTCCCTCAGAGGACTTGTAGGAGCTGTAGAGGAAGCTGTTTTGCTGATAGAGTACATTCCAAAGAATTCCTAGGTCGGTTTCCAATCAGGGCGTATAATGGAAAATCCCAAAACAACACTAATTTAAACACCATAGAAAGTTATTTCTCTCAAGTAGTAGAAATTGTTGGTAGGTCAGGAATCTTTCTAGTTCACCACCCAGCCATGTCTAAATTGTGACCTTCAAACTCATCGTCTAAGGTGGTTGTTTTAGCATCAGCCATTGTATCCATATTCCAGACAATGGGATGGAGGAGGGAGGGAAGAAAGACTTTCTAACCACCTCCAATTTAAGGAGACGTCTTGGAAGTCAATTGTCAGGTGGGGGGGTTCTCTTTGAAAGTTTATTGTTTTGTTTTCTTTTTTTAAGATTTTATTTATTTATTTGACAGAGACATACAGCAAGAGAGGGAACACTTGCAGAAGGAGTGAGAAAGGGAAAAGCAGGCTTCCTGCTGAGCAAGGAGCCCAATGCTGGACTGGGTCCTGAGACTCCAGGATCGTGACCTGAGCCAAAGGCAGTCGCTTAACCAAGTGAGCCACCCAGGTGCCCCAGTTTATTGTTATTTAAACAAAACAAAACAAAACAAAACAAAAAACTATACTTTTTACATTTTACATTCACCACTCATAACACTTGATGGTACCAGTTAATGTTGCTACATAAAAAGTCTACCAGCTGCTTGAAATGGCTGCAGATTTCTACCATGTTCTGGTATCAGAATGGTTTGAGCTCTTTGGAAAAATTAGGGTAACATAAAGTACCGAGATTTCACATTCCCAGGTTAGAAATAAGATGTTGAAGTCAGAAGAAAACTTAGCAAAAATTCAAGGTTAAAAGGAAATGTTAATAGATAAATAGAAACAAAAATATTATAGAAAATAGGATTTCCCCCACATACACGTTGGATGAAAAAAGAAAAAAAGGCAACAAAACCCTAATATGTCTCTTAGAAAAGTCACCCAATCCTGAATACTGTGTCTCACACACACAGCACTTCCAATTATATCTCATAGACCAAACTTTAGTCTCAGCCCAGCAAATACAATACTTGAGTTGGATGTAGCTCTCAGTCACAGACACCATCATTTTCTGCTATGTTGTTCATTTTGATTTATCTGCTACCCTGAAAATAAGAGGCTTAAGCCTACTTTAAGATTTGAGTATAATGTTCTACTAGAAGTCCAGTGTCCATTAAAATGTGATGTGAGCTGCATATGTAATTTAAAACTTTCTAGGGGCACCTGAGTGGCTCAGAGGGTTAAGCCTCTGCCTTTGGCTCAGGTCGTGATCTCAGGGTCCTGGGATCAAGCCCCATATTGGGCTCTGCTGAGCAGGGAGTCTGCTTCCCTACCCTCCCGCCTGCCTCTCCCCATACCTGTGATCTCTGCCTCTCTGTGTGTCAAATAAAAAATAAAATCTTTAAAAAAAAAACATTTCTAGTAGCCACATTTAAAAAGTAAAAAGAAGCAAGTAAAAATAATTTTAATAATGTATTTTATTTAGCCCAATCCATCTAAAATTTTTAGCATGTAATCATAAAAAAATGATGAATTAAAATAAAAGATAATAAAATAGCCAATAATGCCTAAAACCAGCTTAGTGAAAGTTAAGATCCTAATAAATAGGAAAAAACGTTGTAATAACAAAAAAAGTGGTTAATACTTATACATAAAGATCTCCTCTATAAAAAAGAAAGAAAAAGTAGGTTCAAAAGTCCACAATACTCTTTCTGTTTTAGCTGTCTCATTTTTTTCAAAGATTTTATTTATTTGACAGAGAGAGACACAGCTAGAGAGGTAACACAAGCAGAGGGAGTGGGAGAGGGAGAAGGAGGCTTCCTGCCGCGCAGGGAGCCCAATGTGGGGCTTGATCCTGGGACTCCAGGACCATGACCTGAGCTGAAGGCAGACGCTTAATGACTGAGCCACCCAGGTGCCCTTGTCTCATTTCTTTATCTCACATAAATGTTCCTTTCTATCCATCCCACTAACCCATCCATCCATTCATTCATCCATCCATCTGTCTATCTATTTTATTCAACGAATAGTCTTCATTTATAGAATCCCTATACGACATGGCAGAAGATTCTATTGTTGCCCTGTCTACATCCCTAAGAACGTATGACTATCCAACAACAGATGTAATCCCAACTTGAGAAGAAGGCCGGAAGTATTGATGAGTTGATACCTCTGGAAGCAACTCTTAATCAATGGTGAACAGTCAGGGCTGAATACCACAATGCTTCACTCCCCAGATGGGACAACCAGGAGGTATACAGTTCACTGTTCCCCAGTGGTCCCCTGTGGGACTGAACCCGAATTATTCCTTATACAGATTGGCTTCCTTTCATTTCCTGACTCATTCCCCATCCCCTTTCCAGTGCTTCCTAAAATTACTTCTCAAATCCTTGCCTTGGAGTCAGCTTCTGGGAGAACCCAGAAGCGAGCCTAAGAAAAATTCTAACTCAAACCTTTCTGCCACAAATGAGGGATGGCTCTCCCATCTGTGCTCTCAGAGTGCAAATTTATATTGCTCTCCTAGCACATTTCATTTATTGAATTGTATTTTAAAGGTTCTTATCTCTCTCCCGTCTTAGATTGCAAACTCCTTGAGAACAAGAATCTTGTTTAATTCTTATCTACCCCACACCAAATGGCACTTTTCCTATAAAATTTATCTTTTTATTTCTTTTTTTAAAGTTTTAATTTTAATTCCAGTATTTAACATACAGTGTTAGAGCAGTTTCAAGTGTACACTATAGTGATTCAACACTTCCACACATCACCCTGTGCTCATCACAACAAATGCACTCCTTAATGCATGCCCTATTTTATCCATCCCCCACCCACCTCCCCTCTGGTAACCATCAAATTGTTCTCTATCATTAAAGTCTTTTCATTTCTTTTAGCTTTCTTCCATATCTTTTTTTTTTCTTTTAATTATTAAGTCAACATTGTCCTTTCTCCTCGAGCATAGTTTTCTTCATCTTCTTCTCATCAGAGTATATTCATTGAGTATTCCTTGGAAGTCTAATATATAATAGTTGGGGAGGGACATGGAGAAGACATGACCACCAGTTAACCAGGAAGCTGGACCCTGGCAATCAGAAGCACCTCGCCTCCTCTCCTGTCCTTGCAATGTGCATATCACTTGCTTTCCATGCTCGAAGGGGCTGCTCCAAGGACCTAGCCTTGACAACCATGTGGTAGTGAAACCACCCCGATAGCGTAAGTGACTGAACCCAGTTGAGAGCTACATATGAATATTTAAGATTTTGTGGTTGTGGGGGTAGCGTGTGGAAATCTACTCACTTTCTATGCCCAAGGTAACCTTTGTATATAAGTTCCCTTCCTTTTTAAACCTGCCACTTGCCAATAGGGAGTGCCTTCCCTCTTTCTTTGAACTATTTTTGGCCTCTGAAAATGAAGGCTGATTTCAGAATATACCTGAAACCAAGGAGCTTACAAACCATCAGCAAGCATATTTTGTGTCTTTACTATGAACACTTGTATTCTCTAGTTTTAATAGCAAATCTACTTTAGTGGAATGGTATTTAGGTATTTTACTACTTACTTTTGTCCAGTTGGTTGTTATATATTGCATTGAGAGAGGTTAACTAATGTCTATTGCCATTAACATATTTCTGACTAATTCACTTTTCTTTCTCATAATCTTGCTTTAATGAGTATTGCGGTTATTTTATTATATGCATAGCTTTTCACAATTTCTATATCTTCATTAAACTCTTCAGCATTATAAAATACACTACTTATCTCTTAATTTCAGCTATACTTTAATCATAACATCTATCCTTGTTTTGTTTACATTTTTCTGTTAGAATTCTATGCATTCTTTTTATCCATCTAAATTTTGCTATAGCATTCAGCTGGGTTTGATTTTCTGATTGAATCCATTGTTAAGTTCTATGAATTTATTGTTATGACTTCTAATGAATTGAGTCTTTTATCATCATGAAATCTCCTCCTCTATTTCTGACAATACTCTTTGTCTTGAACTCTATCATAGCTGATATTAATACAGCCATTCCATCTTTTGTGTGCTTACTGCATGAACAATATACCTTTTCCATGCATTTATTTCAACCTATCAAAATCTTTGTATTTATAGGGCATCTGCCATAAATAGCATACAGTTGGTCTTGCTTTGTAATCTATTTGGAAAATCTCTGCTTTTTTATTGGAGTGTTTAGAATATTAGCATTTAATATAATTATCAACATGGTTAAGTTTAGAGATCCCATTTTACTGTTTTCTGTTTTTCCTCCCTTTTTTGTTTGTGGATTTATTTTTCTGTTTCATGTTTCCTGCCTTCTTGAATTATTTAATTTTTAAGGATATTTAATCTATGGGCTTATAAACCATATCTGTGTGCATTAATTTTTAGTGATTATGATAAGGATTCCAACATACCTTGTCAACTTCTTGCAGTTGATCTAGAGTTAACATGGTACCTCTGGATGTAAAACATAAAGACCTTACAACCATATAGATTCATTTATGGCCTTCTAGCTTTTATTCTACAGTTGTCATATATATAATGCCTGTATGCATTATGGTCCTTACATGACAATGTTATAATTTTTGGCTGCAGCACTAATGTATATATATATTGTAAGAAGCTGAGAGGAAAATTTTTATATTTACTCAAGTATTTTTGGTTTATTCATTTTCTCATGAAACAGAGGTCTGGAAGAAAGTAGTACCAGAATTGGTCCAGTGGCTCAACAAAATCATCAAAGACTAGAGTTTCTGTTTTTGTTCTTCGATCATGCCATCACATCAGAGGGGTGTGGCCCATAGGCTTGTCCCTTCATGCACACACCATAACTGGCAAATTTGAGGAATCATCCTTCATAGATACATCAACATTAAGCTGAAGAATAAGGGTGTTTCATTCAACACTTTCCAGGAAGCCCAGTAGGATCCATGCCTTTAAATAAGAATCCCAAGAAAACATGTGGCAATGTATTTTCCTCAATCATGGGAGGCAGGCTCTTCAGTAAGGGGATAAGGAAGAAAAATAACGGCTGGGTAGGAAATCAACAGTTCTGCTATTCTTTCTTACCTCAATTTCTAGGTAGTGACTGCTAAGAGTGTTATATTTAGAACTGAAGACTCAATTTTGAAGAACTGATGACTGATCAATATTCAATATCTTCCACGCATCTGGGAAAGAAGAATCTTCCATTGGCCTAAAATGTGTCACTTAATCCTGGAACTACTGCCTTCAACATTATATTGGCAAGCCCTCGCTGCTTTAGAAAGCCACTGTCGGAGCTGATATTCTAGTCTTAGTACACACCGCAATTTAAGATGCTGATCTGCCTCGAGAACTCCTCCTCTGCATTGATGATTAATTAGCTTTCATATCCAACTTTAGGTTCAAACTAGAGACAAATTCCATATTACTCATTAAAGAATAACTTAAGCCCAGTCTTATCTGAACTGAACTAGCATCTCAAGGTAAATCTACATAAAGCTGACCACCACCACCCCTACCAGCCCCCATACTCAGGTGTAATACTTAACGTAAAGCTTAACGTAACGTAAATAATTAATTAACGTAATTAATTATTAAAAGTGATGCTTCTGAAAATGTTAATAAAGATCCTTTGCAGTAGAGGAAACTTTCTGTAGACCCTCAAATTACTTTTGATTTTTCTTTTTTCTTTTTTTTAAGATTTTATTTATTTATTTGACAGAAACACAGCTAGAGAGGGAACACAAGCAGGGCAAGTGAGAGAGGGGAAAGCAGGCTTCCCGCCAAGTATAGAGCCCGATGTGGGGCTCCATCCCAGGACCCTGGGACCATGACCTGAGCTGAAGGCAGACCCTTAATGACTGAGCCACCCAGGTCCCCCTACTTTTGATTTTTCAAAGCCAATGCTGATTAAGACCAGATTTGAAACTCCTCTGCTGTTTATTAGGCTACAGGATATTTTTAATATTTTGTGAACTGGTCTGCTGTACCATAAAATAACCAAAAAACTGCAATATTTGTTTTTCTTGGTAAAGGTCAGTATTTACATACAGGCATGTGTGTGTGTGTATATGTGTGTGTGTGTGAATACGCAGTTTGTGACATATAGCCCATTTCTTCAGGGGATCATGACTTTAAAAAAAAAAGCTTTGAAAAACAGTGTCTTAGGTATTTGAAATTATTTTTTTAAGACACTGACATTGAGCCAAATAACTTTGGATTCCATGGTGAGATTTTTTTTCAACCTCTTTCACTTTTTCTGGTTTGGTAGACAATCTCCATTTGCCACTAACACATCTCCATGGGCTCTGTAACTCCTGTGAGTCCTTCCTTTTAAAGAAAGAGAAGCAGGCATCAGGCTCAGAGTCAAGGGTAGGAAGCATTTCTGTATATGTTCTATTGGAATTTCTCATATCCTTCTTCTTTTTCTTTTCTTTTTTTTTTTTTAGATTCAATTAGTCAACATATAGTACATGACTACTTTCAGATGTGGTGTTCAATAATTCATCAGTGCTAATCATATCACTTGCCCTCCTTAATAGCCATCACCCATTTACCCAATCCCCTCACCCTCCTCTCCTCCAGCAATCCTCAGTTTGTTTTCTATACTTAAGAGGCTCTCATGTGTTTTTTTTTCTCCCTCTTTGATTACTTCCCATTCAGTTTCCTTCCCTTCCTCTATGATCCTCTGTGCTGTTTCTTATATTCCAAGTATGAGTGAAGCCATACAATTTACTTTCTCTGATTGACTGATTTCGCTCAGCGTCAGAAAACTGCAACATATTTATCAGTAAAATACATATAATTAAAGCCAATGATTACCATTTCAAGCATCATCTGATAAATCAAATTAATGAACAAGCCATCTCATCTTTGATAAAGTTAACATTTGGCCTGGCTTTAGCTAACAAAATCCCACACATAATATATAATAATGACAACATATATTTTCTTCTTTATGAGGTGTTTTCTTTTTTATTGAGAATTCTTTTATTTCATATTCTAGAGGGCAAAAACCAAGAGCTTTACTCTTGGGAAATTAGAAATTACATATCCTGTATTTACATCTTAAAATTTACCTGAAGCTTTGCAAATGAAAATGGTAGGTATATGATGAGAGGGAATGAAACCATGTTTCCTAAGAATGAAGGCTAAGGTTGCAGAATCCTGAAATAGGGTTGATCTCTGTGCACTTCTGTGTTCCTTGACAACTGTGGCAGTCGGTGTTTAGTGCTGCACACACTCAACCAACTATAAGTATTTTAAGCAGAAAGGAATTGAATACAGGAAATTAGGTACTGACAAACATGGCTGGAAAGGCTCATGCAGAGGGCTCCAGGCTGTCCCCAAGAACGAGTCCTAGAACACGACAGAGTGGAAGTGCTAGATGGAGGTACTCTCTCTGAGGCCACCATGGGAATTATTGACTCAAGCGCAACCTACACCTGCAATCCAGGAATGGGGCTACTGGTGTCAAGTCACTGTCACTTCTGGTCTTGCCTCTGCCACAAACGCATACATACCCAGGAAGCCGAAGAATAGACACCGGGAAACTGTTGCAGAAAAATCTGCTAGCTCTAAGAAAAGAGCTGGAAAAGGCAGGAAGATGGCATCCAGCTACCTTTTGCAATATTGTGTTTCATAATAAGAAATATATGGTTTTTGTCCTCATTCCTGGCACAAAACTCCTAAAACTCTTGGAATTTCCTTAGTGATAAAGATGATAAAGGTATATTTTAATATTCCTAAGAAGCCTCTTTCAATCACACCTGAGTTTATATGAATGAGGTAACTTTTGAATAAGGATAAGGGCTGGTTGCCAGGGGAACCAACCCCTGTGCCCAGATTGTTGGAATTCTCAGCCCACCCCACCCCCCTTGCCAGGAAGACTCCAGGCCTTGCCCCCATACACTGCCACTTCCATCTCTTCTGTCTGCCTGTTCCTGAGTTGAATCATTTATAACAAACCAGTAATCTAGTAAGTAAACTGTTTTCCTCCATTCTGTGAGCCACTGTAGCATCTTATCGAACCTAAGGAGATGGTTGTGGGAATCTTCAGTTTGTAGCTGGTAGGACAGAAGCACAGGGAATAACCTGGATTTCTGTTGCCATCTGGACTAGGGAGAGGTGCAAAGTCTTGTGTGACTGAGCCCTCCCTTCACCTGTGAGATCTGACTGTATGTCCAGGTAGACAGTGTAGATAGTGTCAAAGTTGAGTTCAGCTGTAGGACACCCAGCTGATGTCTACACAGAATCAGAAAATTCTCACTGTGGAAAAATCTGCACATGCAGTATGAGAAGTGTAGAGTAGGGAGAAACAGAGCTTTTCTTTACAACAGTCCTCCTTCCCAATGTGTCATGACTAACTCTAATAGACAAAAACACACTTTGCATCAAGATTACAAATGCAAAGAAGAGTGGTCAATGAGTTTTTGGCTTTCCAAACTTTAATTTCTAAAAGGCATTTTTAAAGGAGAGTAGGTTCTGACTGATGGGCCATTCTTCAGTTATCTATCATAGTCACCATGTTGCAGCCCTTATATATTGTCTTTGTACATTCTGAAATTATACAGTGTCAGAAAAATGGGATGGAAGTTATCCTCTTTGGGAAATAAATTATTTTAAGTAAATCTGTTCTACTGAAAGCAGAGGAAATGCAAGTAGTGTTACCTGGCAACTTTGAATATCAATGAAATGATTAAGCACATAGTCTCCATTTATTCATGAGCTATGGCTACACAATGCCAAATTTCCAACTGTTTGATATTGCAAGGAAGGAAGAAAAAAGATCTGACATGTGTAGGGCTCATTTGATCTTAAAGGAAAGTGTCTCCAAAACTTTACCTCCCCCAAGCTTATTCATTCTTTCCAATGAGGAAAACGAATCAATCCAGGAAGAAATTCACTCTGGCTTGCATCACACAAAATCAGAAAACTTAAATACTGAATAAGATGCGACTGTAGACTGAAAAATGACCACCCTAATTCCTAGAACCTGTAAATATTACCCTCTGTGGCAGAAAAAGTCTTTGTAGATGTGATTAAATTAAAGGTTTTGAGATGGAGAGATTATCCTGGTTTATCCAGGTGGGCCCGGAATGTAATCTCATATATCCTCACATGCAGGAGACATGGAGATTTAACAGATACACAGAAGAGAAGGTGATGCAAGTCAGAGCAGATAGAGATTTGAAGATGTTGGTTTTGAAAGTTGGAGTGGTGCGCCCAGGAGCCAAGAAATCACTACAGCCATCAACAGCTGGAGAAACCAAGGAACCGACTCTTCCCCTGTATCCCCCAAGGGAGCATGGCCCTGTTGACTCCTTGACTCTGACCCAGCGCTACTGATTTTGGACTTCTGGCCTCTAGACCTGTGATAGAATAAATTTCTGTTTCAAGCCACTAAATTGACAGGAATTTGCTACAGCAGCTACAAGATAAGTATTTCTTTTATTATTTTTTTATTTTTTAAAGATTTTATTTATTTATTTGACAGAGAGCGAGCAAGTGAGCTAGAGAGAGAGAGAGAGAGAGAGAGAGAGAGAGAGAGAGAGAGAGAGAAAGATAGCAAGAGCAGGAACACAAGCAGGGAGGGAGAAGCAGGCCCCTTGCCAAACAGGGAGCCCGATGCGGGGCTGGATCCTGGGACCCTGGGATCATGATCTGAGCCAAAGGCAGACACCTAATGACTGAGCCACCCAGGTGTTACTCATCATTTTAAACATCAATATTCTTAACTTGTGAATAAAGATAATACAATAAGATGACTGTGAGAATTACAAGATATAACAAATATGAGAGGCTTAAAATGATGTGGTGACATATTAAGAACGCAGTGCTTGAAGCCATGTCTGCAGTTCTATGTGGCAGTTAATGCAAACCAGAAATCCCCGGGACCTCATCAGTCCACCTTCCTTCTACCAAAATACTTTGCCTTACAGTCACCCAAGGTAAAGGCTTGTGTCCTTAGATGTGGATGAATTACAAGGCTGAAATCCAGGTAATTTAGAAGTCAGAGAAGAATCATATAAACTCACGGTCACACGTGAGCTTCCTCATTCTGCCACACTGCAAAAGAAGTCTGCTAAAATGAAATTACTTTCTTCAGGGTTTAGACCTGTGTGCTTTCTGAGCTCACATGTGTTGAAGGGCGGCATTGCTCCTAATGACTTGTAGGTGAGAAGGGGACAAACGTCCTCTACTAGTCATCACAGGGAAGAGTCCATGAGCAGAAGGTTCTCATCTTATGACCTTTGAAAATACAGCTGAGTACAAAGGAACTTCACAATTTCAAAGAGAGGAGGTATGGAGAGAGAAATCAGTTAGGCTGCAAAGTTCTGAGTGAGAACAGAGCAAGTAACTGGCAGAGCTGTTTAAAAAGTGTACACCTAGTAGGGCACCTGTGTCGCTCAGTTGGTTGGGCAACTGCCTTCGGCTCAGGTCATGATCTTAGAGTCCCAAGATTGAGTCCCACCTCAGGCTCCCAGCTCCGCAGTGAGTCTGCTTCTCCCTCTGACCTTCTTTTCTTTCATGTTATCTCTCACACACTCTCTCTCACTTCAAATAAATAAATGAATGAATGAATGAATAAATAAATAAATAAATAAATAATCTAGAAATAAAGTGTTCGCCTAGGAGATCTGCATAGGATTGACATTTCCAGGCCTTCCTCAGATGGACTAGGAGGTGATATGACAGAAGTCTGGAGCTTTTCTTGCATGTAGCTTCCTAAGGGGATTATGAGTCAGCCCAAGGTATGGGACAGCTGCTAGACATTCAGTTACCAAGTTCCCAGAGGGCAGAACAGGAAAGGCAGAGAAAAAGAAGACAGAGCTGGGCAGCCACAATAAATAGCCTCAGGGGCTCCTACTCACTCTCCAGCTCTTAGTTCAGAAGCTCCTCTTCTGGGAAATCCTTCTTGATCCAGAAGGCTTGAGTACAGAAAGGCTTGAGTTCTGAACCTTCATCATCTCCATGGAGGTATCTTTTGGGGTTTGCTTCCCGAATGTGCATTTTCCAAGGGCCACTTTCCCAGTACCACACTGTGTGGAAACAGCACACCAGGCCATTTGTTCCCTAACCACTAAAGCCTTTCACAAGCAAGACAATAAATTCAACAAGTCTAAATTGAGGCATTAGAATGCACTTAGAATTTTTTGCCTGGTATTGTTCTAAACTCTTTATAAAATACATAAAGATAGGTTCTATCACCGTGTATTATAGCTGAGAACATGGACTCTTAGAGGAGTTTAGGAGTTCCTGAGAGAACATGGTTAGTGAGAGGCTCAGGCAGGAACTGAATTCAGGTTTGTCTTATACCAATGGTGTTGACCTCAGTTCTTCCACCAAAAGCATGCCTCAGTCTACAGTGCGCTTCTCTGTCATTACCTACATAAATTTTTTACCAATTCTCAGTGACTTAGCTTAAACATCATCTGCTATGTAAAGTCACCTGAGGTCCTTGTACTTCTTCAGATACAACATTCATTCCAATAAATGGATATTTATTGAGTTCCTATCTTCGATAATATGTACAAAGAATTTATGTGCCTGACACATAGTAAGTGAAAACACAATCTATTTTAACCCCACTACCCACTTCCTACCCACTTACACTACATTGTGATTATTTGTAATTATTCTACTTCTGATGCCACTTATAATCTGGAAGCAAAGAATGTTAAACCTACTCATACGTAGGACAGTGGAAAGCTATGGGAAAACTGTAAGAAAATGAACATACCAAAACCCCTTTTAGCAGAGTATCATAGGGTTTCAGCTAGATTTGAACTCTATAAAATCTGAATGAATATTAAAATTCTTTGAATGGAATAATGCTCTAGAAAGGAACCTGGAGTGATTGCTAAAAACACCTACCTGCTAGAAATAGGGAGAGAAAAGAACAATAAGGTACAATAAGGTAAAAACTCAACTGAGGACAGAAATAAATAAGCTGTCATAGGAGGGATCCACATGGAGGCATTATGTTTTGGAAAATGGCAAGGGCAAAGATTTTGAAATCACAATGACCTGAGTTTTATACTTTTGTGAATTGAGGATTTTAAAAAGTCTTGCTATATGAGAATGTTGTAGGAATTAAACTAAATGAGATAATCTATGTGAAAAGTTTTATTCTCTTTCCATCACTTGATAAGTCCATCCAAAATGGGTGTTCCCTGCTCCTTACCACCCTTCTCTGAATGCTGGTATCCAGCCTGTCTATTTTTTTCTATTTGTAATAGTTTTATTGAGATATAAAACATACTCATTAAAGTGTACATTTCAACAGGTTTAGTATATTCACAGAGTTGTATGGTCATCATTACAATCAATAGACTGTTTCAATCACCCCCCAAAAGAAACCTCATACCTTTTAGCTATCACCGACACCTGTGCTTCCTGTCACTAGACAACTAGCAATCTAATTTCTGTCTCTATAGATTTGATTATTTGGGACATTTTATATAGGTAGAATCACATAAGATGAGATCTTTGGTGACTAGCGTCTTACACTTAACACACTGTTTTCAGGATTCATCTATGATGTAACATGCATTAGTACTTCATTCTTTTTTTCTAACCAAATAATAGTCTACTTTATGGATGTGTCATAATCTGTTTATCCATTCATTTTTTTTGTTTCATTTTGTTTATCCATCCAGTTGAGAGACAATGGGTTGTTTCAACCTTCAATCTATTAGGAATCATGTTATAGTGAACATTCGTGTACAAATTTTTCTTTAAATACGTCATTTCACCTCTCTTGGGTGTACTCAATAACACTCCAGTTGCTTGGTCAAAGTGACCTATTGTTTGAAAATCTATCCTTCATAATGCGTTCCTGATTCTATAATTGTTCAAAAATGCAAAACCTACCTTACCCCTTGTTGAACAAATTCTTCAGTAACTCCTCATTATCTAAAGACTGAGGTCCAAATTTCTTAAAATCAAAATGACACACAAGATCTTATAAGATCTGACTTCTGACCAACTTTCTATTTTACCTCCTACCACTCTACCTCCTACTTCCAAGACCTTAGGGAAACTGAAATTTCCCAACCACAGGCAAAACTTTTGTCAGACTTGAAACTGCATGCCTGCTTCTGACTCTCACCATTTTATCTGACCCTTAGCTCCCTTAAGTATATTATTATGAGCTAGTAAAATCTATATTGCAGAGATATTGACAAGGTTAAATAAAATACAGAGGGTTGTTCATCATCATCACACCACATTCAGCATCGTTATGTCTCTGGATCTTTGCAAATGCTTTTTTCCCAGTTAGAAATTGGAATGTCTTTCCAGCTTTTCTGCAAAAGGAAGTCCTTCAAGTCTCAACTCAGATGTCCTCTCTTCTACATCAGAGAGTTATTGCATTTTATTTTTCTTTATTTAGTGAGCATGTATATTATGCTTATTATGTTCCTGGTCCCTAAACACTTATGTAAATATTAGCTCATTTTTAAAAGATTTTATTTACTTATTTATTATTTATTTATTTATTTGAGAGAGAGAGAGCATGTTTATGTGAGCAGGACAAGGGGCCAAGGGGCCCGGAGAGGGGAACTGGGGGATGTAGGGGGAAAGAATCTCCAGCAGGTTCAGTGCTGAACATACAGCCTGGGGCTTGATCCAACGACCCTGAGATCTTGACCTGAGCTGAAATCAAGAGTCGGATGCTTGACTGACTGAGCCACCCAGGTGCCCCATATTAGCCCATCTAATCCTTATGATAATCATAGAAGACAGGCACTGTACTTCTTTTTTTATAGCTGAGAACATTGAAGCACGCAAGGATAAATAACTTGCCCAGATTACCCAGCTAGTAAGTGGTGAATGCAGACAGTGTGTTAGCAGGGAGACCTTATGAGAGGTACCCTCTATCACTTTTTTTATTTTTACATTTTCTTTATAATGTTACATCCATCGCCTTACAATAAAACTTGGGCTTTTTTGTTTTTCTTCTTTCTTTCTTCCTTTTTTTCCTTCCTTCCTTCCTTCCTTCCTTTCTTTCTTTCTTTCAAGAATGTGATGTTTGTGAAGCTTATGGATCTAACTACACCGAATGACTGCTAAGATCATGGAAGTTGACAAGCTGACAGCGGCTCTCCTGGACCATGGCTGATTCTCTTGGTGGGGACATTGCTGAGTTTCCAACACCAGTGATTTCCAGTATGAGGATTTCAGTATTTCTAAATAAACAGGTTCTGAGAACAAATGCTTTTGCAAAACCATTTGATTTCTGCGGGTCTCGACATTTCCTCATTTATAGAACGGAGATAGCTGGCTTGGATCATCCTTCACACTTCGATTGCTTTGCCTGAGACTGAGATAAAGGTCATAACATCAACATCATGCCTCTTTTGTCCCAGTTGCTGTGTTAGTCATATTGCATAATTTATCCATTCAAGACTTTTACTGTATTTAATCCTTATTTTTAGAGAAGGCAACAGAGGCAAAAGAGACAGAATTGTGTGTTGGTTAAGAGCATTGTTTCTTTTTTTTAAATTTTTTTTTATTGTTACTCAAATTTTTTTTTCCCAGTGTTCCAAGATTCATTCCCCATTCCCCACACCCAGTGCTCCATGCAATAGGTGTCCCCAGTACCCACCACCAGGCTCTCCCATCCCTCCACCCCCCTCCCTCCAAGTCCCTCAGGTGGTTCTGTGTCCAAAGTCTCTGTTGTTTCGTTTCCCTCCCTAGATTACCCTAGTTCCTATTTACTTTCCTTCTCCCACTGTCCTCCAGGTTACCCCTCATGCACTGCACGTAAGTGAAACCACGTGATACTTGACTTTCTCTACTTGGCTTATTTCACTCAGCATAATCTCTTCCAGTCCAGTCCATGTTGCTACAAAAGTTGGATATTCATCCTTTCTGATGGAGGCATGGTATTCCATTGTATATATGTACCACATCTTCTTTATCCATTCATCTGTTGATGGGCACCTTGGCTCTTTCCACAGTTTGGCGATTGTGGCCATTGCTGCAATGAACATTGGGGTGCATATGGCCCTTCTTCTCACTACATCTGTATCTTTGGGGTAAATGCCCAGTAGTGCAATTAAGAGCATTATTTCTTAACGAGACTACCTATGTTCCTCATCCCAAATTCTCCTAACTATGGAAACATGAGAAGATGTCTTACCCTCTTCCTGCTCCTTACCTGTAAACTGGGAATATTCTTTAAAAAACAAACAAACAAACAAAAACCCGATTTTATTTATTTATCTGAGACAGAGAGTGTGAGAGAGCACAAGCAGTGGGGAGGGGTACAGAGGGAGAAGCAGACTCCCCACTAAGCAAGGATCTAGACAGGGGACTTGATCCAAGGACCCTGGGATCGTGACCTGAGCCCAAGGCCGACACTTAACCGACTAAGCCACCTAGATGCCTATAAACTGGGAATATTCTTTTTTTTTTTTTTTAAGATTTATGTATTTATTTGACACAGAGAGATCACAAGTAGGCAGAGAGGTAGGCAGAGAGAGAGGAGGAAGCAGGCTCCCTGCTGAGCAGAGAGCCTGATGCAGGCCTTGATCCCAGTACGCTGAGATCATGACCTGAGCTGAAGGCAGAGGCGTTAACCTACTGAGCCACCCAGGTGCCCAAACTGGGAATATTCTAACAGAACCAAGACCACAGGGATGTTGTGAGGATTAAAAAAGACCATGCCTACAAAACACTAAACTCAAGCCTGGGAAATAGTAAGCCATTGTTTTTGTACTTGTCTGAAGAAACACTATCAAAGAGTGGTGCCCACCAGGATAAAGCCTAAAGCTAAATATCACACTCTTTCATAGCACCACGTACCTCCCTGCTAAGGGATTTCTGAACTAGGGCTTCTATTTGTCCTTCACATCTCACCTCCTGTTATCTCCTCTGAGAGCCTTCCCAAAGCCCAGTCTGTTAAATACCCCTACTCTGTCTTCAAGTAGCCTCCATAATACTCCTTAAAGCCCTTTCTTCACTATGTTTTAACAGTTGGATTAACTGTCATCTCTCCCAGTGGGCTCTGGGGTTATGAAAGTATCTTCAGGACTTCATTCAGTGTCTATTATAAATGTATGAATGAGTGTGTATATGAATGGGTGAGTGAATGAATGAATGAATGAATGAATGGCAGTGCTAAGTTGGAACACAAAGAATCATCTCCTTTTTAAGACTTCCTCCTTTTTAAGACCAGTTCTAGAGGCACAAAAAGATAGGTGGTTGTCCAAAGGAGGACCATGTAGTTCTTAAACCTGAGAGCTAAAGAGGGAGGTGGAAAATTAAGAAATGAGGCCATGGATTTATTTCCTAGACTACATATCTTAAAATAAAAATAATAATGCAGGGGAAATTTATGTAACATGATTTAATTTGTCTTTTCACAATATCAACCATTTTCACAGCAAATTCCTCTCTTTGTGATTAATCTATATTTGTCATAACTTTCAAATGGCAGATATTTGAGGGAAAGGTCTAGGAAATGGTGATGTTTAAACTAAGGAGAACTCAGAATTAAGGCAAATCAAAGTTCTCCCTTAGGAAACAGGAGCCATTTGCCTTATCAGCTGTTCAGGCTCAGGGAAGTTCTAGCTGCTACTTCCCGAATTCTGCTAGTCTCTCTTTCACTTGATCCAATGTTGGTAGTGAGAGGATTTCTTGATCCACTCACCAGTTTGTGACAATAACTTCATATTCAGGTGCCTTGTGGAGAGAATCTAAGAGCACTTGAGGATATTACTCTTAACTGGCAGTCCAGGATTGATTACCACTATTTTAAAGGAATTCATTTTTCATTTGGCAACATTTCTCTTTTCACTGTCTTACAAACAAGAATTATTTGACCTTTACTTTTTCTCTGATCCCTACACCTTATCCCTTCTCCATTCTGGAAACTCCCTTAAGGTATAAGAAACCCCACATGATCCCCAAGGCACATGTCAGAAATCCTTTAGCCTCATCTGAAAACTGTGGGATAGTGATTTAACTTAGCTTGGAGCTCTTCAGGGAGCATGAATGTCTGTATGTCTAACAGAAATGACTGTTATAATATATAGATAGGTCAGCAGGTATAGGTTACTCCAAACTTCTCTCTGAAGAGAAATCCTGAAGATGGCTAAAGTTCACTGAATCAGGCTTACAGTGTAACCCTAAAGAAAGCTTTGATTTGTTCAGCTTGGGCCTGTGTCTACCCCTGGAACAATAACCGGGCCCAGGGGTTAGGATACTATCATTCCCTAACCTGAGTCAAATGCTCACTTTATCCCTGTGGTTGAGGAGAAGGGAGAGAGAGAGGAAAGCTTGCCCCATGACTAGTAGGGTCCATGTGGAATTAAGGACCTTCACAAAATTCCCCAAAAAGCAGTGGGATGCAGTTACCATAAGGGGAGAAACAAAAACAGGAAATGTCCATGTTCATATAGAAAAAAAAAAAAGTCCATGTTCATATAGGTTCTGTTTTTCTGAATTTTTTCCTACTGATACTACAAACTATGTCTTTTATGTCACTCACTTCCTTATCTCCCCAGATCTTTCTGTAGTTTGGTAAGTTTTTCTTTCAGTGTTTCTTACTTCCAAATCTCTTTCCAAGCCAATGTTGTATTTGTTGCTTATGTCCGATCCCCTATTATCTCCGATAATCACATTTTTTTCCTTCCCCTCCATCCTGATTAAAAAGTAAATTTTGAAGACCCAAAATGATTAGAAAGTACACTCAAATTCATGACACCCCATAAGTCGTTAGACTTTATAACTGGTATTATATAGTATTAATTTTTTAAAAAATGATTCACAGCTTTAAAAGTCTCAAGTATGAGACTTCAGAGTCAGACATGAATAAATTGGCATGATCTTACATTTTTGGGAACTATTTCACTCACTTAGCAATTTGGAAACTATTGTTTTCTGGGTGGCATTTTATTCCAAGGGCATCTTAATATCCAACATAAAACACCTTGCAATCTCTTTCAAAGATTTTTCTCAAGATAGTTGAGTAAGTATAAGAGTTTTCCACATAGTCTAATTGAGACAGACTCTAGGCCGAAGTTGAATTGGTTGAAGGACTCTGCCCTTCGGAATGTCTGCCATGCTCAGAGTACATGAACTGTAGATGGTCAGGCCAGGGGAAATGTAGCTGTCTGCCATCTGGCCAGTCTACAGAGTCATCTGCCCCTTCCTCCTTTGCCTGCTAAGAACCATTAAAACATTAGACTTGGTAGGGATTTTCTGGTCACATTGCCCACTATCTTCATATCACAGAGGAAGAAACCGATGGCTAGAAGGGTAGAGGGCTTTGCCGGGATGACCCAGTAACTTAAGGCCAGGCAATAAAAGAACTCAGGCCTTCTGACAATAGTCTAGTACTCTTTCCACTATACGCCACACTTTTCCCCTTTCAAGGTCTCCTTCCTCTAACAAACAGCTGAGATGATGTCTCCTATCAGGTCCTGTCTGCCTAAATTCAAGGCTGATAGGTCTCTCTCCCTCTCAACCCCACTCCTTTGCTCTCTTCCTACCTTCTGTCCTTTCTCACATCCTCCTATTTCTTTCCTACTCTGCTATATATAAAATACATCAGAAGGAAGCATAAAATACCTCAAGATCATAAAGGAAAAAAAGTAAGGGTCAAATGATAAAGAGAAAGGAATGAGGTAAAAAATGTGTATTATGTTAAACTAAATACATGGTACAAGGGCAAACCCCAGATTTGCCTCCAAGAGTTCTCAAAATGAAGACATAATACACAGGAATCTTTCTAATAGATCAGTTTCTTGAGATGACACAATTAGTACTGAAACCAGACAGAAATATTCTTCAGAGATTCCTCAGAAGAAAAATATTTGAAGTTTTTTTTTCTCCCCCTTTAAGTTATCTGGCCTATAACAGGCTGAAAAGATAAACCCTTAGGAGTTTAATTGGTGTTCACCATTAATAAGTCTCAGCCCAAGTCACAAAGGCGGTAAAAGGCTGTCCTAAAACTCACATGAGAGTGACCTCCCTGCTCTTCCAAAGGCCCAGTCACTGTCTCCTGCCCCGCCATGATGATTCCGACAGGTGAAGGTTGGATCATGATGGGAGACACCCACTGACCCTCACCTTTCTTGAGGCCTCCTATAGAGTTAGAACCTAGGTGCATCAGAAAGAGCGGCAGAGGGTTTGTGTATTTCTTGGTAATACAAAGAAGTTAATTAATCATTAGATACTTTCCATGCATCTGGTCTTTTTCTATTAGCACAGATAATGAGGATTAAATGCAAATTCCTAACAGCCAGGTCATTAATACTTATATTCATATAGAGAGAAAAGAAGATCAGAGTGAGAATGCGGAGGTGAGCTTTTGAGGTTCGCCTTCACATGCAAGTTGTCCAGTTTCCCCCCAGTGTGCTATAATGGTCTTAATAGCAATGATGAGAAATCTGCTTTCATTATGAAATAGCATTCTTCGGTTTTTGATTTATATCTCAAATAAATTTTTGTGCTACAAAATAATTCCGTGCTTGACTATATATAGGGGAAGTGTATCAGAATACACCGAAATTAAAAAAAAAAAACAAAAACAGAAGACAGGTAGAAGCTCATCAGCCCATTGATCTTCCTCAGAGAGGTTCTGACTCTCCAACGGGCCCAAGACAAACTCATTCCCTGGATTTTTCTTGTCCTCTGCTGTTTGCTACCAAAGTGAAGAGTCCTGGCTTGTAGACTCAAGATGGTTCAGATAGTTTGAGGCAGGAAGTCTTCAGTGAGGCAGACATTAGCTCGCAGTGTTGTGAAAACCCCAGGGTAAAACTGGACTTGTTGAGCACCGGTCACATTCTCTTATTACACTTTCTGAAGTCAGATTTCTTACTTTAAAAAAAAAAAAAAAAGATTTTATTTATTTATTTGACAGAGGGAAACACAGCCAGAGGGGGAACACAAGCAGGGGGAGTGAGAGAGGGAGAAGCAGGCTTCCGGCTGAGCAGAGACCCCGATGTGGGGCTCCATCTTGGGTCTCCAGGATCATGACCTGAGCCAAAGGCAGAGGCTTTAACCCACTGAGCCACCCAGGCACCCAGGTGTCTATTTTTCACCTTTAAAATGGATATTTACAAAAAATGATAAATCTTGGTAGTACTAACTGCTTCCAAGGGCATTCAGGCACTGCTAGTAGCAGTAAAAACAGATGACCATCCCAAAAGCAATTTGGACACCGATTTGGTCATTTTAAACCCATTTACCCTTTAACCATTTATTCACCAGATATTCTTTGAGCCCGTGCTCCCCTGAGATCTTGAAGCTCAGTGGAGAAGAAAAGAGATAGGGCTCTTGTTCTTTTGGAGCTCACATGCCAGAGGGGAAGACAAAATGATTTCATATGGAGTGAAACGCTAAAATGAAAATTAATCAGGGGTGCCTGGATGGCATAGTCAGTTAAGCCTCTTGGTTTCCGCTCAAGGCTCAGGTAGTGATCTTAGGATCATGAGTTCCAGCCCCCAACAGACTCCAGACTTAGCCGAGTCTGCTTAAGACTGCGTCTCCCCGGGGCGCCTTGGTGGCTGCTTAACCAACTGAGCCATCCAGGTGCCCCAATAAATTAAATCTTAAAAAAAAAAAAAGGACTGTCTCTCCCTCTTCATCTGCCCCTCCCCCTCCCACCAACACCTGCCCCCATGAGCGCGTACCTGCGCACTGTTTCTCTCTTTCTCTCTCTCACTTTCAAAAATAAGTAAACCTTAAAAAAAGAGAGAGAGAAAGACGGGCGCCTGGGTGGCTCAGTCATTAAGCGGCTGCCTTGGCTCTGGTCATGATCCCTGGGTCCTGGGATGGAGCCCCGCATCGGGCTCCCTACTCAATGGGAAGCCTGGTGCTCGCTCTCCCACCCCCCCTGCTTGTGTTCCTGCTCTTGCCTTGTCTCTCTGTCAAATAAATAAATAAAATCTTAAAAAAAGAAAGAAGAAAATCAGTATGACGTGAAGGGATGGAAGTGCTCATTTAAGCCCTTTTAGACCTCACAGACAAGATGACTTTGATTTGAAACCAAAGTAACAAAGAGGCAACCACATCTATCTTGCAGGAAGTTATAAGAAGCAAGAACAAGTACAGAAGTCTTGTCTTGGAGTAAGAAAGGAGTTTGTAGGAGTAAGGGCAAAACACTGCTGTGCCCCCAGTTTATAAATAAAGAGTAACTGACAGCTTAAAGAGACAGGCGGGCCAGGTCTTGGCAGTCAAGATATTTGGATTTGATTCTACCTGCAGCAGGGTGAGGGAGTATTAAAGGGTCTTTAGCCGGGGAATACTGCATGATAATTCCTAGTAATTTTACAACTAGGAACTTATTCTGAAGATACTCTCGCAAAAACATTCTAGATGTAAAGCAAAACAAAGCAAAACCAAAAACATTCTACATGCATGTATAATATATTGTTCAGCAATGTTTGTAATAACAAAACCCTGGAAATAATGGGGGGCTGGTTAACAAAATTATGACACATCCTTATAACGGTATTTGTTAAAAGAAATGGTTCTATAGGTTGTAATACTGAAGGAATCCAGATATATCTTTAAGGAAAATAAAGAAGTAAGACACAGCGCACTGTGTAGTGTTACATTAAGAAAAACATCTACAATTGCACATAATTATTTTTCCTAGAAAAACAAACAAGAATTCATGGTGATGTATGTTTGGAGAGAGAAAGACCTGGGAGAAAACTAGGGAGAGTTCCTACTTCCTATTTATACTGTTTATTTTACTGAAGTATTTTGGTTTTCTTATGATGTATTTGTATTTCATTTAGACGAAGCATGAGAGACTGTGGCTTTTGAGAAACAACCTGAGGGTTTTGGAAGGGAGGGAGGTGGGGGGATGGGTGAGCCGGGTGGTGGGTATTGAGGAGGGCACTTATTACGTTGAGCACTGGGTGTGGGGCATAAACAATGAATCTTGGAACACTGAAAAACTAAACTAAAATAAATTATTTTAAGTAATCAATCATAATACAAGAAAAACAAAGATCAACAGGAATTAGCAGGGGGTCAGTTTTCTATTTTTAATTTTCTATATTGAAAGATTTCATATGTAACATAATATTAGAAATAAAACCTTCTAAATGATGACTTTGCTAGTCTCATTATAGGGGCTATAGAAGGTTGGGAAAGATGGAGGGAAATATTGGGAGGGTGCCCTGCAACACAACAAGGAGCCTTTATGAAAAGATTTATTGTGTGTGTTTCTGACCCATAACCAATAGGTAATTAATATTGAATATAAATAACTGAGACTCAGAAAGTAACAGTTAATTGGTACTTAGTAGTAAAATTTTTAAAAATTAGACCAGAGAGTAAGCAGTATTTGAAAGACATAAATGTACTGCAAAGACGACTCAATTATTAAGCAAAAGATCTGGATTTTAGTACTAACTTTATTCCAGACTGAGCTATCTGATCTTGGGAAAAATAAATCAATCCTTTAATTTCCCTTTCTCTATATAAAAGAACAATACTAGGCTGGATGATCTTGATACCAGTTCAATTTTTTTTTTGGCACAGAAATATGTTAAAATACACACATTTTGGGGCGCCTGGGTGGCTCAGTTGGTTAAGCAACTGCTTTTGGCTCAGGTCATGATCCTGGAGACCCGGGATCGAGCCCCACATCGGGCTCCCTGCTCGGCGGGAGGCCTGCTTCTCCCTCTCTCAGTCCCTCTGCTTGTGTTCCCTCTCTCGCTGTGTTTCTCTCTGTCAAATAAATAAATAAATAAAATCTTAAAAAAAAAAATACACACATCTTGGGGGCACCTGGGTGGCTCAGTCATTAAGCATCTGTCTTCCGCTCAGGTCATGATCCGGAGTCCCGGGATGGAGCCCTTCATTAGGCTCCCTGCTCCACGGGAGGCCCACTTCTCCCTCTCTCACTCCCCCTGCTTGTGTTTTCCTCGATAGCTATTTCTCTCTGTCAAATAAATAAATAAAATCTTTAATTAAAATACACACATTGTTTCTGGGCCTTTCTAATAACACTAACATACTTTTCTGGACCTCCGATCCATAGGTGGAATTCAACCAAGCTGAATCATTTGAGATCTTATGAATATCTTAAGTTTTGGCTCTTTTTCTCCTATATTTCCCTCTGCTCAGAATACCATTCCATGACAGACGCCTCATTTCTACCTGTCGAATTCAGTCCACTCTTTGGACTTTCACAAGCTACTCCATACTTGTGGCATTTCCTGTTCGCAGAGATGATCTTTCACTCTCTTGCCTCTGAGGCTCTTGGAGCTCTTGTTAGCACAGTTCTTAAGACCCTGCCTGAGCCATCCACTTACAGGTAACAAATCATAAAGTTCTTTTAGGGCAGAGGTGGTGATTATTTTTATTGTATTTATTTACTAGAACTGCTGCCAATTAGCACAAACCACCACATTGCCCCAGGGTTGTGCAGCTCTGTTTATTGGAGATATTTTGAAAAAGTTGGACAGCATATTGTTTTGCAAAAGAGAGGTGCTTTCTTTGTGTTCTTTATATTGCATATTAAAAACTCATCTGTAAACTGATAATTGCCATAGAGAAGAAAAATCAATATCTGGTTCCTGAACATTTTCACTTGCGAACTCTGAAAATTCTAAATCCTAGGAAGAATTGTTTTTTTCTCAAAGACATAATTTATTTATAAACCAAAGGGGCCAAGGGGCCTTTAGCCAACCCCTCACCCTTTCCTGAGCAAAAACTGACAGAATGGAGATGGCTCCCCACCTCCTCACAAGGTTTTTGGTTGGAACAGGGATGGTGAGCTCCAGCGCTCCCTTAAAGACTCTGGCAGGACTGAACCCTCTCCCAGGTTGAGCCCAGCACCCACCTTCTGATCCTGCTACCCACTGCCCTCCAGTGATGCTTTGGGACACCTGGAATGGTATCCTCGGTCTCCCTATCAGAATTCTGAGAATCTCTTTCTCTTGACCCTGCATTGAGTGGGTGGGATTACCACAGAGCCTTTTCCAAATAGATGTGTCTTAAAAGATCTTATTATACTGACAAATGTTCCTTATTGATCTTGGAGGGAATTGAGGTAAATGTAAAAGACATAGACTATTTTATGTAAATAAGACAAATGCAAATACTTAAGTAAAAATAGAGTCACACTCCAAAATAGATACCTACAAAAGTTTAATTAAAGGAGCAGTGAGCACAGCAGTTCAGGAGGAAGAAATCTGGGGCGCTCCTGGGTGGCTCAGTCATTGGGCATCTGCCTTGGACTCAGGTCATGACCCCAGAGTCCCAGGATAGACCCCAAATCGGGGCTCTATGAGTTGCCGCTCTGTTCTCCCCCATGTTCATCTGTTTCATTTATTAAATTCCACAAATGAGTGAAATCATATGCTATTTGTCTTTCTCTGACTTATTTCACTTAGTGTAATACCCTCCAGCTCCATCCACATTGTTGTAAATGGCAAGATTTCGTTCCTTTTTATGGCTGAGTGATAGTCTATAGTGTGTGTGTTTGTGCGTGTGTGTGTTTATGCTTATGTGTATACGGCAAGAATGGAAAAAATAATATGTATAATATAATTACATATTAATTATATTGAATTCTAGTGTAGAGATATATGTGTACATATTCCATTGTATTCATATGTATATAGTTATATACAAAAATACATATACTTATATATTTTATATTATATATTGTATATATGTATGTTGTGTGTATACTTATATTGCATGTGTACATGCTGATACATATATTTGCATGTATATGTGTACATGTATATACATGCGTGCGCACATATATGTGTATGTGTATATGTATATCTTGTTGTGTATGTCCATATGCAGTAGACATATTATTATATATTGCATAGTATATGTTGTGCATATATACTCACGTGTACATATATGTACATTGACACATATATGTACATATGTATACATACATGTATGTCTACATTTTGGAATGGAATATATGAATGTATACAAGGAATATGAATGGAATATGCATATATACATGTATATATATGCACACACACACACACACACACATATGCCATATACCTCGTCTTCTTTATCCATCTATCAGTTGATGGACTTTTGGGTTCTTTTCACAATTTGGCTATTGTTGATAATGCTGCTATAATATCAGGGTGCATGTATCACTTCAAATCAGTATTTTTGCATCTTTTGAATAAATAGCCAGCACTACAATGACTGGATCATAAGATGATTCTATTTTTAACCTTTAGAGAACTTCTATACTGTTTTTAGAGTGGCCACACCAGCTTGCATTCCCGCCAGCAGTGCAAGAGGGTTCCCCTTTCTCTACCTCCTCATCAGCATCTGTTGTTTCCTGACTTGTTAACTGTAGCCATTCTGACTGGTGTGAGGTGGTATCTCATTGTAGTTTTGATTTGTATTCCCCTGATGATGAATGATGTTGAGTATCTTTTCATGTGTCTGTTAGCCATCTGGATGTCTTTTTTTTTTTTTTAATGTTCAGTTAGCCACTGTATAGTACATCATTAGTTTTTGATGTAGTGTTCAATGATTCATTCGTTGCATATAATACCCAGTACCCATCACAATATGTGCCCTCTTTAATACCCATCACCCTGCTACCCCATCCCCCTACCCCATCTCCTCTGAAACCCTCAGACAGAAGACTCCAAATCACCAGGGGATTGTTGAAAAAGAAAACCAAAGCTGGAGGCATCACAATGCCTGACCTCAAGCTCTATTACAAAGCTGTGATCACCAAGACAGCATGGTACTGGCACAAAAGCAGACACATAGAGCAGTGGAACAGAATGGAGAGCCCAGAAATGGACGCTCAACTCTGTGGCAAACTGATCTTCAACAAATTGGGAAAGACTATCCAATGGAAAAAAGACAGTCTCTTCAATAAACGGTGCTGGGAAAATTGGATATTCACATGTAAAAGAATGAAACTGGACCATTCTCTTACACCACACACAAAGATAAACTCAAAATGGATGGACGTCTTTTTTTGAAAAATGTCCATTCATGTCTTCTGCCTATTTCCTAACTGGATTATTTGGTTTTTGGCTGTTGGGTTTGGTAAGTTCTTCATAGATTTAAGGTACTAATCCTTTATCAGATATGTTATTTGCAAATATCTTCTCCCATTCTAAAGGTTGCCTTTTAGTTTTGGTGATTGTTTCCTTTGCTGTGCAGAAGCTTTTGATTTGATGAAGTCCCATTCATTTTTTTTGCTTTGGTTTCTCTTGCCTCTGGAGATGTATCTAGTAAGAAGTAGTTTTTTAAATACAGACTGTGGTTTTGTTCTGATTCAGTAAGCTATTTTCCTATGATATTTTCATTTTAATTTCCTTTTATTAACAAAAATTTTTAAATTTTACATTTACATTTGTTATATCTAAATGCAAAAAGCAGAAAGGCCAAATTTGTTTGCCCTTTGTTTAGGCTCTTAGCAAACCGGCAAGCCTAGTATGGCAATTGGTACACATATTAAAGACAAAGCTATTCCCTACGAGTAGACTCCACCTGATTATTGTGCATAGTAGAGCATTGATTTTGGTAAGTTCATCTTGTTAGACCACTTTCTAGATCACATTTAACTTTAGTGGTTCTATGAGTTGGTTGATTCTGTGGATTTTTCAGATAGACAATAAATCTTGCCTCTAAATAAAGGCATTCAATCAGAATGCTTTTGCCTCTAAGTAATAGCCACAGACTGAAACAATAAAGGGATTTATAATGCACATCCCTGGAGCAGATACTCCAGACTTGGTTTGATCAGCCCCTCAGGGATAGCCATCACTGACCAAGGGTTTTGTTCTGTTTCATTTTGTTTTTATGTCTTTCCAGTTCCAGCCACTAAGCTTTTTCCCCTCGTGATTAAGATGAGGGCAGCAGCTCTGGATGTCACATTCACCATGAAGATATACAGAAAAGAAGGACAAAACTTGGGTTCTCAAGAGTGTGGAGTTGTGTGAAGTTTCTGGACAAGAGAGAATCCGTTCGAGCTCCATTTTCTTTCCCAACTAGTGAATCCTTGAGCTGTGCCAGAATGGCAACAGTTTTACAAGCAGTTGCTCATAAAATGTCAACATAGTAGGTGACATTCAAATCTTATGAGGACAGTGACGTTAATTAATGCATAGAAGGGACATTTCCACATTTCCATTGGATAGCACCAAAAAAAAAAAAAAAA
>PITA01023040.1:0-29047 GCA_004023965.1 Spilogale gracilis
ACACACACACACACACACACACACACACACACCCTATTTTTAAGTTTTAAAAAAATTCTAAGGATGTTTCATGTAATAAAGATCAGTAACAGCTGAAAAATGCCTACAGAAATTAGATTTAAGGGGGTCCCCCTGGGTGGCTCAGTTGTTAAGCATCTGCCTTTGGCTCAGGTCATGATCCCAGGGTCCTAAGCATCGGGCTCCCTGCTCGGCGGGAAGCCTGCTTCTCCCTCTCTCTCCCCCTGCTTGTGTTCCCTCTTTAGCTGTGTTTCTCTCTGTCAAATAAATAAAAATAAAATCTTTAAAAAAAAAAAAAAGAAATTAGATTTAAGTCCAATAGAACCTAAGTTGGCAACGATATGGGGAAGGAGCTACTGGGGGGCACTTATTCAGAGCGATCTATTAGGACGATACTGTCTATCCAATTTTAAATGCCTGACCCAAACAATCTCACTTTCCACTGAAGAAATGCTCACACAGTGGGCACAGATATAATGCCTGAGAATGTTCACCAAGCATTGTTTGTAATCACAAAAATATAGGGACTATAATAAATATCAAACAATAGAGTAAATGGTTATGACCAAAAATAGACCACTATTTGCACTTCTAAGGGAAATACAAACTGATACCAACATTTCTTGATGGCCAATCCAGGACGAAATATCAAAATCCTAAAAACTGTGATGACCTCTGATCCAATAATCTGAAATTTATAAATACATTCTCAGAACTAAGGATGTGAGAAAAGATATAGACATGCTCACAATCTCTCTTTAGAGCAGCAGCAAAGGCCTTTACTACTACTGTTAAAAACAGTTAACCAAACGACAGGAAATACAGTTCAAACTTAGGTTTGAACTGCACAGGTCCACTCGTACATGGACTTTTTCCCCCAATAAATGCAGTACGGTACTATGCTATTTCTCTTTTTCACGATGTTTTGAGTAACACTTTCTTTTCTTACTTTATTGTAAGAATACAGTATAATGCATATTACATCCAAAATAAGTGTTTATCAGCTGTTATCAACAGAAGGCTATCCTGTAGGCAAGTTTTTGGGGAGTCAAAAGTTACACAGATTTTCAACTGTGCAGCCAGCTGGCACCCCTGACCCTCAGGTTGTTTAAGGGTCAACCGTACAGGTATTCAACAACAATGTTAGAGACATAAATTTGTTAAAATGAGAACAAATTCATCACACATTAAGGGAGAAAGGAGGTGAAGAGCAGAGTCTGCATGATCCATTTTTGAAAAAAGTAAATCATTACATATAGCATACAGAAGTACATAAATGTAATCTATGTACAAAATTAAAGTTACAAATAGCTACCTCCAGGTAGTGAGATTACAGTTAAAACTTTTTTCCTCTTATTTTTTCACTGTTTACTTTTTCTACCATACACATAATATTCTTGTATTAATAAAGCTGTTTTTAAAAAAGTCTTTTGCAGCAACACAATGCTTCTACAAAGTGCTTAGTCTACTTATGAATCTTAAAACATAACTTGCCAATAACTCATCTTAAGAGTGTAAAAAGAGTCATCAGAAATGAAATAGAAACCAACACTATGCAGCTCTCTGGTCAATAAATACACTAAAAACAGTACTCTTTCACCATTTCCTTCAAGTAGACAACAACCCTATCCTGTTTTCTTACCCAGGAACCAATAACCAAATGAATCTGCCAGAAAAATCCAGAACAAAACTGCCCTGGGAGTATTCTTAACAAACTAACAGGACTCTCCTACTTAAAAAGCAAAACAAAACAACAAAAAAAAACCAAAGAAACAAAACAAACAAAAAACCCAGATCTCTTTAATAGTTAGAAATTTGGGGTTTATAGTTTCTCTCCTAGAAATTACAAGCAGCAAGAATCAGGTGCCCTCCGACGTGAAACACCAGCACCAACTCAGCACTAACTCAGAAGGAACAGCACCATTCCTAAATCACTTCCATTATCACAAAATCATTACTAAATTCACTCCAACTGGTAGAACCACATCAGTTGCTAAAACTAAATGGGTACAGCTCTTCTCCTAAGACTTCCTTAGTTCTCTTACCCTCTGGCCCAGGAAGAATGTCCCAATAAGCCCACTTACCATTGTTGTTGGCAATTAGTGTGACAAGAGTCTTCTTTGTACTGTCGCTGTTCTGTGCCCCGCTGCTACTAACGGTGGTGGATGTAGAGAGGTGCCCAGCAACAGAAGCATGGGCAGCGATGGGCACTGGAGCCGAGACTGGCTGCTGGCTCACAGAAACTGTGGGGAAGGGGAGGCACAGTCACTTGGAGACAGGGACAGACGACACTAAAGGATACTGTTCTAATCCCTTTTCATCTTGTTTTGGGTCTGTTTAACCAAAAAGTTTCCTGCTTTCTTTGCAAATCCAACTGTGCATCTGATTTCTCCTCCAACTTGTCCCTCACTCCACCAATTAGACACAAAGCCTTCTTCATCTCACATTGCCTGGTTAATTTAGATCACGAGCTCACTGAACCAGTATTTTAAGGTTTTGTTTATAGAGCACAAGCAAACCTCTAGGACTCAAAGGTTTATTATCACCACTATTGGTATTCATAACCATGCAAACATAGTAAGACGTCCGCAAGATCCTGAACTGTGTCCTGTTTCAGCTTAAACCGATGCTGTCTTCAGGTCTCGAGGCAGGGAAGATAAAAATAAAGAAAGCAACAAATACAATTTGTGGGGGCAAAAGAACTATCGCCCGCTCTCTGAATTCTGGGCAATCTAGAATTTGACCGTGCAGCATCACCTTTTTTGAAAGAGCAGCTAACAAGCCTAAGTTTGTAGACTTTACATGAAGGCAGACACAAAGCAAATTCTGCTCAGCTCACAAAGGAAACCAAGGTCAAGTAAAACAAACAAAGAAGAAGAAAATGACTATGGGATCCTGTTATTGACTGGGTATATAGATGAACACTGACACACACCACCGCTTTGCATTCTCATTCACTCGATATTTGGTAAGAGGACTGATAAATATTCGATAAGCATTGGTTAATTCAACTCTCAATGTTTTAAATGAATTAAGAATAATGTTTCTAGCTTTACGTATGAAGAAACTGAGGCTAGAGTTTACAGACTAGAGGATAGGAAAAAAGCACCAGTGCCACAAGGAGGCATCCCTGGACTCTTCAAGTCCTCTTCCACCTCACCCTTTCTCAAGAAAAATGCCATCGACTAAATCAATTTAAGTAATTTAAGATCAAGAGTTTCTGTTACCTGTAGGAGTTTTATCCACTGAATTATAATCTTCAACGACAGAATCCTCAATGACATCACTGATTTTCTGCCATGGCTCCAGCTCCTCCTCCTCACATTCCATAAACAGGTCGGTGTCCGCCATGCTACAAGAGAAAAATGACAAAATAAGATACCTCAGAAATGAGAGAAGTAATTTTATACAAAATATGTAATCAAATTCTTGAATACATCAGTAACGCACCCTCTTGTGCTCCTTCTATTTTCCCTAACCTCCCCCTCCCACATTTAGAAGGATCCAAAAGTGGGACTTTTATTCTTGAAAAAAATTTATTATGAAAAGGCCCACAGCAAATAATTCAATAATTAAGAGTCTAAAAGTTTGGGCACCTGGGTGGCTTAGTCGTTAAGCGTCTGCCTTCGGCTCAGGTCATGATCCCAGGGTCCTAGGATGGAGCCCCACATCAGACTCCCTGCTCGGCGGGAAGCCTGCTTCTCCCTCTCTCACTCCCCCTGCTTGTGTTCCCTCTCTCACAGTATCTATCAAATAAATAAATAAAATCTTTTTAAAAAAGTATAAAAGTTTAATTTATTAATACCTAGGGCTGTGATTAGGGTGAGGCAAATCATCCAAGTGCAGGGTCCTCAATTAAAATGTATATTTTGGGGGCTCCTGGTTGGCCCAATTAGTGGAATGTGTGACTCTTAATCTCAGGGTTTTGAATCCGAGCCCTATGCTGGGTGTAGAGATGACTTAAAAAGAAATGTTTGGGGATGCTTGGGTGGCTCAGTGAGTTAAGCCTCTGCCTTCTGCTTAGGTCAGCATCTCAGGGTTCTGGGATGGAGGCCCGCCTTGGGCTCTCTGCTCAGCGGGGAGCCTGCTTCCTCTCTCTCTCTCTCTCTCTCTCTCTCTCTGCCTGCCTCTCTGCCTACTTGGGATCTCTCTCTGTCAAACGAATAAATAAAAAATCTTTTTAAAATATGTACTTAAAAAAAATGGGGGGGGGGACTCCTGGGTGGCTCAGTGGTTAAGCATCTGCCTTTTTTTTTTTTTTTTAAGATTTTATTTATTTATTTGACAGAGAGAAACACAGCCAGAGAGGGAAAACAAGCAGGGGGAGTGAGAGAGGGAGAAGCAGACTTCCCTCTGGGCAGGGAGCCTGATATGGGGCTCGATCCCGGGACTCCCAAGCATCTGTCTTTAACTTAGGTTCTGATCCCAGGTTCCGGGGATGAGTCCCCCATCATCCCACATCAGGGTTTCTTGCTTGGGTGGGGAGCCTGCTTCTTCCTCTGCCTGACACTCCCCCTGCTTGTGCTAGTATGCTTGCATGCAGTCTCTCTCTGACAAATTAATAAATCTTTTAAAAAAATCTTTAAGGGGCGCCTGGGTAGCTCAGTTGGTTAAACGACTGCCTTCGGCTCAGGTCATGATCCCAGAGACCTGGGATCGAGCCCCACATCGGGCTCCCTGCTCGGCAGGTGCCTGCTTCTCCCTCTCTCATGCCCCCTGCTTGTGTTCCCTCTCTGGCTGTGTTTCTCTCTGTCACATAAATAAAATTTTTTAAAAAATCTTTAAAATAAAGTAAAAAAGATAAATAAAATAAAATAGCCTCACAGTCTAGTACCAGTTTATAAACTTTGACTTGTTAGCTGTTCTTTCAAAACGGTGATGTTGCAGGGTCAAATTCTGGGTTGTTCTAAATTCAGAAAGTGGGTGACAGTTCCTCCCCTCCTAAACTGTATCCTTGTACTTCACCATGATTTTCGAGTTAGCCTTTAATTTGAAGACACTTACCTAAGTCATATGCTTCTTATAAACACAAAGCCTACATCTTTGCAATGCAGACAAAGAGACACACTGCTTGCTATTCTGCCCCTTCCAGTATTAGTTGACTAAAGGTCAATTTGTCTTGGAAGAAGCATTACTGCTGCTCAATGCTCAAACAAAGCATTTAATGCAAAGGTTCTCACAGTGCCCTTAGTACTTCAGAATTTTTTTTTACTAAACACCTAAGCCAAAAATAAAACAACCAATCTAAAACTAAGTAGCTGGATCCAACTTGACGGATTCATTCTGAAGATGCCCAACAGAGGGCACTGTTCCCTTGAAAAATTAAAATACCTAGGCAATGTCCCAGGTGAGTCAGCTATAGCCAACTGCCCAGTTTCAATGGGTAAAGTGCCTAACTTGATTTTTTTAATCGGTCTCTAATATTCTATTTTAATTATGTGTCTTCCCAGACCAAAATCACAAAAGGGAGAAAATATGACCAAGGAAAGAAAAACATATATATGAGGTATCAACTTAAATTTTCTTAGTTTCACATTGAACTTATCTATATAAAAGACAATGCTAGCTAGAAACGGAATCAAAAAGAAGCCAAATCCTTATCACAGGCATTCCTTGAGCAAAGACTGCACAACAAAAATTTGTTTCATCCAGTCTAGTTTCACTGAAAAAGAAAACATTCTAAACAACTTTTTAATTTTTTTTTTTTTTTAGATTTTATTTGACAGAGAGAAACAGCCAGAGAGGGAACACAAGCAGGGGGAGTGAGAGAGGGAGAAGCAGGCTTCCCGCCGAGCAGGGAGCTGATGCAGGGCTCGATCCTGGGTCTCTGGGACCCTGACCTGAGCCGAAGGCAAACACTCAACGGCTGAGCCACCCAGGCGCCCTGTTTTTTATTTTTATTTTTTATTGAGAGAGCAAAGCGAGTGACAGAGAGAGCATATGCACACCAGGAGAGTCTGAGGCAGAGGGAGGAGAAGCAGGCTCCCCGCTGAGCAGGGAAGGGGTGGCACCCAGTCAATCCCAGTACCCTGGCATCGTGACCTATGCCGAAGGCAGACACTTAACCCACTGAGCCACCCAGGTGCCCCAACAGCTTTCTTCTTTAACTATTTAATTTTATACCAGTTCTCTTTGGTGTATAACTTTCTAAGGCCCATAGCCAACAGATAATTAATGCATAAATATCAAACACTCACCAGAAGGAATATAAACTGTGGACGATAACCTCTACAGATGGTTCTCCAGCACCCTCTTTCAACCCTGACAAGGTGCAAGCAAACTGTCCATACATATGCTGAGCAATCTGTAGAAAACTTTCCTTCTGAGTAAGCAGAGCTATCTAAATGCAAACTGTGGTTCTCAATGTCATGCCTATGGATATTTTAATAGCACATCCAAAAGGCTGGTCTCTTACCTCAACTATTCAGGATATTTTAAGAAGCCTGAGTGCATGTTTAATTTTGTGAAGCAATGAATTGTAGTAAGAATAATCAAAAGTTTCTTCCACTTGATCACAAAGTCATACTATGCTCTCCCATGGAAAAGATACTCTAAGACATTCTGGGAAGAGTAAATCTGAAAAGAGGTCTAAGAAAGATGTTTGTCACCTAACTACTTTTTATCAAGTGAGTGACAGAAAGAACTCCCCAGATATATGCTCTGCCAAGACAACCAATATAACTTAAAAGATTCAAAATAGGTAGAAAATTCAACTGAGAAAATAGTTTCCAAGTTTGTTTTTTTTTAAGAGTTTTTTTTATTTATCTGACACAGAGATAGATCACAGGTAGGCACAGAGGCAGACAGACAGATGGGGAAGCAGGCTCCTCACTGAGCAGAGAGCCCAATGTGGGGCTCAATCCCAGGACCCTGAGATAATGACCGGAGCCGAAGGCAGAGGCCTAAACCTCTGAGCCACCCAGGCTCCCAGTTTCCAAGTTCTTTACAGCAAACAAGATGGAATTAACCAATAAGGCTTGTCAACCCAGAAAAAAACAACAAATCTGCTAACTGTGCGTATTTCACAAACTTATATCCAACATCTCTGAAAGACACTGAAACCAAGTTTTTTCAAAGAGTCCTCAGTTATGACCTAGACTCTCATCTCTGAGCATGATCATTCTTTTTTAGGATCTAGGGTTCAGGGTCAAAAAACAACTCTGTTTAAAAGATGGGCCACGGGTGCCTGGGTGGCTCAGTTGGTTAAGCGACTGCCTTCGGCTCAGGTAGTGATCCTGGAGACCCAGGATCGAGTCCCACATCGGGCTGCCTGCTCAGTGGGAAGCCTGCTTCTCCCTCTCTCATTCCCACTGCTTGTGTTCCCTCTCTCGCTGTGTTTCTCTCTGTCAAATAAATAAAATAAAATCTTTAAAAAAAACAAAAAACAAAAAACAACTCTGTTGAAAAGATGGGCCAGGGGCGCCTGGGTGGCTTAGCTGCTTGGGCGACTGCCTTCGGCTCAGGTCATGACCCTGCAGTCCCGGGATCGAGCCCCACATCAGGCTCCCTGTTTGGCGGGAAGCCTGCTTCTCCCTCTCTCACTCCCCCTGCTTGTGTTCCCTCTCTGGCTGTGTTTCTGTCAAATAAATAAATAAAATCTTTAAAAAAAAAAAAAGAAAAGAAAAAGAAAAGATGGGCCATACCACAATAGAGATACCAACTTAAACACTTCACAAACTTGAAAAATGAAAATGCAAATTTAGCACCCTTCCTGTAGTTTTGCAGTTAACAAAAAGAAAACTTCATTAATATGACGAAATGCTGTATTTCATAGCTCTACCAATACACTCACAACAGAAACACCATCATTCTCTGTGGTCTTTCAAGTGATCTATGGCATACAGTCACCTTTCAACTATTTTTGATCAAAGAAGGCAGAAATTACTAAATACGCAGTACTACAATATACAGATCATCACAAACTATCATTCTACTCGTGTTTAACCTCTTTCCATACAAAACTTTTAAATTTCTCACAAGGGGAAAAATTCTTCTCTATTATTTTAATGTTAAGTGTATTCAGACTTACTACTTCTCACATTAACAAAGAAGGTGAAATTCAATTCTTACTCAATTTAGGGGCATTTTCATTTCTTCTGAATAACTGCCAGATAACAGGGTGGATTTCAGAAAATAAAGGCTAGCACATAGAGAACATAGTGCCACATCAGGAGAAAAACTTGGGATGGGCAGAAAATTTGAGAATCAGACTATAAACCAAGTGAAGTGGCAAACTTTTATCACATTCCAATTATGAGTCTCTGAATCAAGACTGATGTGATTCTTTTCTGCTATTTTAAAAATGAGATGGGTGCCTGGGTGGCTCAGTTGGTTAAGCGACTGCCTTCGGCTCAGGTCATGATCCCGGAGACCCGGGATGGAGTCCCACATCGGGCTCCCTGCTCAACGGGAAGCCTGCTTCTCCCTCTCTCACTCCCCCTGCTTGTGTTCCCTCTCTGGCTGTGTTTCTCTCTGTCAAATAAATTTTAAAAATCTTAAAAAAAAAAAAATTTAAAAATGAGATACAGGGGCGCCTGGGTGGCCTAGTAGGTTAAGCAGCTGCTTTCAGTTCAGGTCATGATCCTGGGTCCTGGGATCGAGTCTGAAATCAAGCTCCTTGCTCAGCAAGAAGTCTGCGTCTCCCTTTCTCTGTCCCTCTGCATGTGCCTGCACTCTCTCTCTTAAATAAAAACTTTATTTAAAAAAATGATAAATATTCTAATTAAATACAAAAGTAGAGATGTATCCATTAGCCAGCTTCGAAAATCATCAACCCAAAACTGTCCTTGTTTTATCTATGCCCCCTCTCCTTCATATTATTTTGAAACCAATCCGTATTATAGTCATAAATATCTTGGTATGTAGCTCCAAAAGATAAAGACTTAAAAGATCATTTAACAAAACAGAAACGTACTATTAAATGCCTAAAAACTGACAGTCCCTTAATATCAACATTCAATTCAAATTCTCTCAAATACCATACTTTTTAAAGTCTGTTTGAATTAGGATCCAAGTAAGGTCCATATGTATCATAATTATTTGGTAAGTTTCTTAAATCTTTTAATTTATAGGTCTTCCTTCATCTTTTTCCTCTCTTGCAATTTACTTGAATAACCAGCTTACCTCTTATAATTTCTACGACCTGGATATTGTTGATCCCATATCCATAGCATTTACCCTGAGATCATGACCTGAGCCAAAATCAAAAGCCTAACACTTAATCAACTGAGCCACCCAGGCGCCCTTATGATACCACGTTTTAAACATAATTTATGTGTTTTGATCCATTGCATTTATTTTTACTAATACTCAAAAATGTCCTATTTTGGCCAGTGGAACTTCTTCAGTTGGCTCCTGAGTCCTTTTGACACAACACTTAGTAGGTCTGATAAAATCTTTGCTGTGGGGGCGCCCGGGTGGCTCAGTTGGTTGGGCGGCTGCCTTTGGCTAAGGTCATGATCCCGGAGACCCGGGATGGAGCCCCACATCAGGCTCCCCGCTTGGCGGGAAGCCTGCTTCTCCCTCTCTCGCTCCCCCCTCTTGTGTTCCCTCTCAGGCTGTGTTTCTGTCATATAAATAAAATCTTAAAAAAAAAAAAAAAAAAACAACTTTGCTGTGATGGACAACATGTTCTAGATTCATCTCATACACTTCCTGCCCCAGACCAGAATCAGCTATTTCTCTAAAGAGCTCCGGTTCCTTTTGGTGGGGGAATGATATTCCAAGACCAGTCTAGACGCCAGGGCCCTTTCGGCTCATTTTAAATATAAAATTATCCCCATATCAACCACCAATTATTAGTCAACTATATTCAATTTCACTCCTATGGCATGTGGCAGAAAAATTCCACATTGGCAAAGAATATTTGTCTTAGAAACGTTAAAACATTCTATTTTCTCCTGAAATTCTTTCTTGAGATTTCTCATTCTTGTAGCTTGTATTTATTGAACAAATAATTGTCATTACTTCCACTCTTCCCCTATTCCAAACACCTTTTCCTTCTCCTAAGAAGCCTGGATCGTTTTCCTGATTGAGAAAATTTACATATACAGTTGATCCTTGAACACCATGGGTTTGAACTGTGCAAGACCACTAATACACTGATTTGTTTTAAATAAATATATTGGAAATGTTTGGAGATTTGTGACAATCCGAAAAAAAACTTGAAGAATGGTGTAGCCTAGAAATACAGAAAAAAATTAAGAAAAAGCTATGTCATGAATATATAAAATACATGTAGATATTAGTTTATTTTAGCATTTACTACCATAAAATATAGAGTAATCTATTATAAAAACTAAATTTGGGCACCTGGGTGGCTCAGTGGGTTAAAGCCTCTGCCTTCAGCTCAGGTCCTGATCTCAGGGTCCTGGGATCCAGCCCTGCATTGGGCTCCCTGCTCAGCTGGAAGCCTGCTTCTCCCTCTCTCAGTCCCTCTGGCTTGTGTTCCCTCTCTGGCTGTGTTTCTCTCTGTCAAATAAATAAATAAAACCTTTAAAAAAAAGAAATCTGTCTTCTCAAAAACAGAGAAAATGAATAGAACAAGTTTCCATGAATTGTTCAGATGATTACATCTCACAAAGTAAAAACATTTAATTTTTATAAAGCCCATATGCATTTGGTTTATTTCACCTTAAAATCATCTACCTATGAAACTTCATTTTCTCTTCGTATTTATCTGACAACTTCTGTGCCATTCTTCTTTTTGCCCAAGTACCTAATTTCTCCTCATAAAACAGGAACATCATGATGTCGATCTTCTAAGATTATGGTTACTATCAGTATTGCTTGTAACTATCAGTATTAGTATTGACTAATGAATAAATCCTTTAATCTCCATTTCTAAAATCTGTTTTTGTTTTTTTTTTAAAGATTTTACTTATTTGACACAGAGAGAGATCACAAGTAGGCAGAGAGGCAGGCAGAGAGAGAGGAGGAAGCAGGCCACCCGTGGAGCAGAGAGCCCGATGTGGGGCTTGATCCCAGGACCCTGAGATCATGACCTGAGCCGAAGGCATAGGCTTCAACCCACTGAGCCACCCAGGCGCCCTCTGTTTTTTTTTTTACTTTTAAAGACTTTATTTATTAGGGCTCCTGGGTGGCTCAGTCATTAAGCATCTGCCTTCAGCTCAGGTCATGATCCCGGAGTCCCAGGATCGAGCCCCACATCAGGTTCCCTGCTCAGCGGGAAGCCTGCTTCTCCCGTTCTCACTCCCCCTGCTCCTGTTCCCTCTCTAGCTGTGTTTCTCTGTCAAATAAATAAATAAAATCTTCAAAAAAAAAAAAGATTGTATTTATTTATTTGACAGAGAGAGAGATCACAAGTAGGCACAGAGGCAGGCAGAGAGAGAAGGGGAAGCAGGCTTCCTGCTGAGCAGAGAGCCCCATGTGGGGCTCGATCCCAGGACTCTGAGACCATGACCTGAGACAAAGTCAGAGGCTTTAACCCACTGAGCCACCTAGGTACCCCAAAAATTTGTTTTTTTAAAAAAGATTTATTTATTTGAGAGACGGGGGGAGAGAGAATATCTTCTCACTTAGCATGGAGCCCCATGCAGAGCTGGATCCCAGAACCCTGAGATCATGACCTGAGCCCAAACCAGGAGTCAGACGCTCAACTGACTAAGACACCCAGGCACCCTAAAATTTCTGGGTCTGATCCCTTTACAGGAATCCCTGTAGGTTATGTCTGCTAAATCTATCAGCCCTTCTCACCTGTTCAACTTCCAAATCATTTTCTCAGAGGGCAGTGAACCAAAATGAAATGAAGCAAACCTATTTCTGCACTTTCTCAAAGTCTTATTGCTATGTTAGAACTTTTAAGTTACAGAGGTAGCTCTATATCTCAAAAACCAAAGGTTATGACAGTATTTAAGTTTAAACAGAAAAATGGGGGTGCCCAGGTGGCTCAGTTGGTTAAGCATCTGCCTTCGGCTGAGGTCATGATCCTGGAGTTCCGGGATCAAGCCCCACGTCGGACTCCCTGCTCGGCGGGAAACCTGCTTCTCCCTCTCTTATTCCCCCCTGCTTGGTTTCCCTAACTATGTTTCTCTCTGTCAAATAAATAAATAAAATCTTTAAAAACAAAAAAACAACAACAAAAACAAAAACAGGGGCGTCTGGGTGGCTCAGTTGGTTGAGCAACTGCCTTCGGCTCAGGTCATGATCCCAGAGTCCCAGAGAACGGGGATTGAGCCCCATATCAGGCTCACTGCTCAGCGGGAAGCCTACTTCTCCCTCTCTCACTCCCCCTGCTTATGTTCCCTCTCTAGCTGTGTTTCTCTCTGTGGAATAAATAAATAAAACCTTAAAAAAAAAAAAAGTAAAAATAAAAATAAAAAAAACAAACAGAAAAATGTCAGCCAATAATCCAAACTTTTCCTGTCACCAACCATGTGTGGGTTGTTCTTTTGTAAACAACAAACAAGCCACTGACAATAATGTTTAACCTTAAGCCAAGCATTTAAATTTAACTTGCCCTTTGTAGGAAACACAGCAACACAGGAGTAAGTAGCACCATAAGTAATGAGGTAAGTCCAGAAGGTAGGACACACTATAAAGAAATAATCAGTCAAATGCAGAACATAGACCATTCTAGTAATATGTTCTCTTTGAAAATGTCACACACACACACACACACACACACACACAGAGTAGTGAGACCAAACTAAATTAAGAGAAACTAAAAAGCCATAACAAATGCAACATGTGAACCTTTATTGGATTTTGGTCCATATAAAAACTATAAATGACATTCTGGGAATTGGAACATTGAATATATAGATTAGATACTGGATGATACTTGGGAATTACTCTTTATTTTCATTTTTAAATGTTTAAAATTTTTTTAAAGATTTTATTTATGGGTGTGGGGAATGGGGAATGAATCTTGACACACTGGAAAAAAAATTTAGTAACAATAAAAAAAAAAGATTTTATTTATTTGACAGAGAGAGATCACAAGTAGGCAGAGAGGCAGGCGGAGAGAGAGGAGGAAGCAGGCTCCCTGCTGAGCAGAGAGCCCATTTCGGGCCTTGATCCCAGGACAAAGATCATGACCTGAGCTGAAGGCAGAGGCTTTAACCCACTGAGCCACCCAGGCGCCATAAATGTCTAAATTTTTTTAGATCTCAATTCCATTATAGTCAACAATACCCTGTTAGTTTCAAGAGTACAAACAGAAGTGATTCAACAACCTTACACATCACCCAGTGCTCATCGAGGTAAGCACACTCTTAATCCCCTTCACTTATTTCACACATTTCCCCCACTACCTAGGAATCATTTCTTAAATTTCCTTAGAAAGAACAGTTGCATTAGAGTTATGCAGGAGGATGTATTTATTTTAGCAAATGCATGAAATATTTAATGGAAGTGTCATCACTGACTTTTAAGTGGTTCAGCAACATGCACATTTTGGTACTTACTTTTTTTTTTTTGAAGATTTTATTTATTTATTTGACAGAGAGAGAGATCGCAGGTAGGCAGAGAGGCAAGGGGAAGCAGGCCCCCTGTTGAGCAGAGAGCCAATGTGGGGCTTGATCCCAGGACCCTGAGATCATGACCTGAGCCGAAGGCAGAGGCTTTAACCCACTAAGCCACCCAGGCACCTCTGGTACTTTCTTTACAGTCATTAGTACGTTTAAAAAAAGTCATGTCTAGGGCGCCTGGGTGGGTCAGTTGGTTGAGCGACTGCCTTCGGCTCAGGTCATGATCCGGAGACCCAGGATTGAGTCCCACATCAGGCTCCCTGCTCGGCGGGAAGCCTGCTTCTCCCTCTCTCACTCCCCCTCTGCTTGCGTTCCCTCTGTCAAATAAATAAAATCTTAAAAAAAAAAAAAAGTTATGTCTAGGTAATGGGTTTGCTGCCCGTACTCTTTGTATTGCACTTTCACTTCTACATGCATGAAATTTTTTTAAAACGATTTTACTTATTTATTTGAGAGAGCGCATAAGCAGGGTGGGGGTGGGGCACAGAGAAGGAAAGGGAGAAGCAGGCTCTCCACTGAGCAGGGAGCCTGATGTGGGAATGGATCCCAGGACTTTGGGATTGTGACCTGAGCTGAAGGCAAACACTTAACTGACTGAGCCACCCGGGGCCTCCATGCATGAAATTTTAATAAAAAGTTGGGGAGATCAGAAGAATAAGGTCTGAGGATCTAACGTAAAACATGGTGACTATAACTGATAACACTGTATCATATAATTGAAATTGCTGTAAGTAGAACTTACATTTTTCACACACAAAATAAACATGAGGTGACAAATGTGTTCATTAACTAGATGGAGGGAATCCTTTCACAATGTACATGAAATCACCAAAATGTACACTTTAAATTTTGTCAATTATACCTCAATAAAGCTGAAATTTTTAAAAAAGAGTTGGGGGTAAAAACTACCTATTCATATTTTGGTTGTATTACTTTTGTGCTAACATATTCTGCCATTATCTTTTTGCCATTTACTAAAACGGGTAGCCCTGATGACTGAATTGCCTGTTAACGTGTTTTTATTTCTAGGAGCAATTTTCATATAGACTGCATATACACAGTGCTTAAAACGTACATGATAATGCAGTAATGTCAGAAAAAAGACCTGAATCTAAGGTGGATTACCCAGGCTCCCAAGGAGGCGCTACTCTAAGAGGAGATGAACTTTGGCATCTTCTATTAATCCAACCCACTATTTGACATCTGGTAACCTATCTGGTTTCTGTATTTTATAACAGTAATTATACCAACAACATAATTTCTGTGTACTCAGTAGGCTTTACTCAACACTGCAGCTCACACAGAACTATTAGCAATTCCCATAGCCTTTTAAGTCTCTGGCATTCATCTTTCCATCCACAGTATGGGTATACCAGATATATCTTTCTACAGAGAGGTGAGAAGTGAATTAATTTTATCTTAAGTGCTGACAAACATGGTAGTCTATACTCAGGTACTAGCTAATCAGTAAAAATCTACATAATTGAACAGCAGGATACAAAGAATCTTTACAAACAACAAAAAGAATCCAGCCCATGCACCTGTCAGTCTACTTTTTAGGTACTTAGGGGCAGCAAATGCTTATCTACCCTCATCTTAAGTAATATTAGGAAAACACGTTTGAAAACTCTCCAGACAGAATTACTCACAGTACACTGGGTACTAATGACTATAAATAAAGGTATTAAATACCTTTAACTTGTCTGTTCTTTTATAGATGTAAATACCAGGAATGAAGAATTCACTTTCAATTCACTACCAGTACATACCTGCCCATAAATCAAGATAAAAAGAATATCTGGAACAGGAAAAGTGTTTTTAAAAAAACAAACAAAACATTTAAGAATACACTCTTATTCCGAGGTGAAAAATAAACAATCCTCGAAATAACTGGCATTTATTTTCAAGTTAACTCCATTTTTGGCCTTAAAAAAGATTAATTTTAGAAAACCTACAGGACTGTCTACTTAATACTTAACATGCCTATAAAACTAATTATTGCTAAATTTGTAAGAAGCTTTTATTTATCCAGTCTTTTGCATAACCTATTTTGTCCCTTACAGAATCTAACAGTTGTAGAACCTCACATATAATATTCAAAATGTGTTAATAGTGTTAATAATATAATACTCGCAAACACAAAATATTTTCGATTTTTTTTAAAGATTTTATTTATTTGACAGAGAGAAACACAGCCAGAGAGGGAACACAAGCAGAGGGAGTGAGAGGGAGAAGCAGGCTTCCCGCCGAGCAGGGAGCCCGACGTGGGACTTGATCCCAGGTCTCTGGAATCATGACCCGAGCCGAAGGCAGTCGCCCAACCAACTGGGTCACCCAGGTGCCCCCAAAATATTTTCGGTTTACCAGACAGCAAATCTATCAAGAAGCACCTGGATAGAAGTTATGTGCTCTTTACTAAAACAAAGCAGTAAGTGTCCTATTTCTAAAGGGTTAAGTATTCAGAAGTCCCTTTCCCAAGAAAAGCTTTTCCTCAGTGACAGTTGTTATGATAAATCCCATTTCTACTCCCTTGATTTCATTTAACTCTGCTAAATACCAATAATATGTTAGCTTATTTCCCTTTTCTCCTGAGTTACATGTAAAAATATGTTCCTGTGCATACGGCTTTAACATCACAAACCAGAAATGCCAAAGAATAGATCAAAATCTTATATTGATTTGCAAAGGCACCAACCAGCTCTAGGGTTTGTAATTTAAATCAGAAATCTCCACCCTCAACAAAAAGACACAGATGTAGAATAAAGACTGAAACATTACCTGAAATGTATTTTATTTTACTGTGATATTGCCAGATATTATGTAATTTACACTCATCATCTCAATGAATTCTCATAATTGTAGTACTAAGTACTACATTTTACAGATGAGGTTTAAAAAGAGGTTTAGAGAGATTAAGTAATTTGCCCAAGGTTACAGTTAGTAGGTAACTGTAATCCAGGCCAGGATTCAAATCAACCTTTTTCTCTAGAATTCTTCTCCAAGCCACTGCTTCTTCCTTCCTATTAACTCCAACAAACATTTGTAAATTCTCCAGTTCCCAAATGAAGGCAGATCTGGATGATTTCAAAAGCAGAAGCATAGGACATACTGGGGCATTTCCAAATTTTGGGGTCTTGAGACCCCTTCACTGTCTTAAAATTACTAAGGACCTTAAAAGAGTTTTTATTTATGTGGACGAACTTTTTGATATTTATCATATAAGATATTAAACAAAAAAATTAAGTACTTACCAGTGCAATTAACAACAAACCATCAGTTAACATAAACAACATTTTCCATTAGAAGTTACTACTTTCCCCAAAATAATCAGAGAGTAACACTGCTTTACATTTTTGCCAATCTTTAGGCCTATTTTAATAGAAAACAGTAGGATTCTCACAGCTGTTTAATGCATTCCGTTGCTATATGTTGCCTTGGTTAAGTATATGGACTATCAGGCCTCACAGCAGGAAAAGTATTCTAATGACCTTTTCAGGTAGCTGCCTATATTGACACAATACTAAAACTCAACAAAAGGTAGTTTCTTAAAGAATAGTTGCATCTTGGAATCTGAATCTCTATCAATGAACTTTTCCTACTTTGTTACATTAAAAGCCACTGGTGCTGGCGGCGCCTGGGTGGCTCAGTAGGTTAAGCCACTGCCTTCGGCTCAGGTCATGATCCCGGAGACCCGGGATCGAGCCCCACGTCGGGCTTCCTGCTCGGCGGGAAGCCTGCTTCTCCCTCTCTCACTCCCCCTGCTTGTGTTCCCTCTCTAGCTGTGTTTCTCTCTGTCAAATAAATAAAATCTTTAAAAAATAAAAAATAAAAAATAAAAGCCACTGGTGTAGGAATGCCTGGGTGGGTCGTTCAGTTAAGCATCTGCCTTCCTCTCCCCCTTCCAGCTCCTTGCTCAGTGGGGAGCCTGCTTCTCCTTCTGCCTGCCACTCCCCCTGCTTGTGCTAGGGGTCTCTCCATCTCTCTCTGACAAATAGATAAAACCTTTAAAAAATAAAGTAAAATAAAATTCACTGGTGTACCTTGGATTTTGAAAAGATCATTTACCCATGGTGATTTTGAAACATCGTGTATTGGTCACTTGGAAAATACAGATTTACTGAGATGCCCATCCTCTAAATGTTGACATATTTCATTAAAAATACAAATATAATATAACAAAGATTTAAAAATCACAGTCATTAACACTGATGTTTTAAGAAAAGGCTTAAAAGGACTGGGAAGCTGTCAAACCTGAGATGTCAACTTTTAACAAATTCTAATTTTCACTCTCAAATTTTTATTATTAGTAGCAAATACCGTCAACTGCTTTCCTCGAAATGACAGGCTCACCTCACTGTCAAGAAAATACATGCCAAACATTAAGGTGTGAAAAACTGTAGTTTGTCAGTCGTTCTTACAAGTAAAAATGCTGTTCCATGAAATAAGCAGCTCATAACTCAATCCCACAAATGTTTTTCATTATTGAGAAGGATCATACCTTCTTAGGCAGCGTAAGTGCTTTATGCATCCTTCCCATTCGGTCAGAGTCTTAAAAATTAAAAAAAAAAAAAAAGGATCTATTCAAGAGTTGACACTTAGTAAAAATCATTTTCCCTGCTTCAGCAAGGACATTCTCACATGGTGTTCCGTGCAACTGCCTTGCTTTGTACCAAGGCACCACCATACTTTTACGCAGCCTTGCTTTTGGACCATCAGTGTAACGTCACCAGAAAAAAGATAGTGTCTTAGCATTTTCTTTTGAAAATAGTTATGCCCTCTCAGCTCCCCTAAAAAGGCATGAAGGATCCCCAAAAATCAGAGGGCCACACTTTAAGAACTGCTTTCCTGGGGGCCTGGGTGGCTCAGTCCATTAAGCGGTGCTCAGGTCATGACCTCAGGGACCGACAACCCAGCCCCACATCCGGCTCCAAGCAGAGTGTCCGCTTCTCCCTCGCTGTCTGCCCTCAACCCCTGATCAAGTGCAAGGGCTCTCTCGCGCTCTCATTCTCTCAAATAAATAAACAAAAACCAAAACCAAAAAAACCTGCTTTCCTAGATTATACCACTGGTTCAAGAGGGGGGTGCAAACGAACAAAACCCTGTTCATCCTAAGAGTCTCCATTCTGTTCCTCTAGTTTGAGATACAGCACCTCGACTGTTAGAAGGGTTCTGTAAGGGGAAGGAAATCAAGGACGTATGTTGCCATTTAATTGTTTTGATATATATTGAGCACTTTTACACTAAACCAGTAATTCTCAATGTGGTGGTTACCTCAGAGAAGATGGCATTCCCTATCCCACCCAAAGAGACCTGGGGATGAGGGCCCCAAACAGCTCTTTCAGAAATCTCCAAGGAACTTGTTTTGTATCCCGAAGTTAAAGGCTGGAGTTCAGGGTCCAACTCCCAGACTCAAGAGCAGCTCAGGGTCTGGAAATTCAACGTCGTTCATCGGAAAGCCGCCCTCCCTGCCCCCGCCGTTTCTCCTCCCTCTAGATGGGAAAGTCCTTTGAAAGCAAAACTCCATGTCTGGGGTTCCGAGCTGCTGTGGCTACGCTACGATACGCAACAGGAAGACAGTGGTGCTCAGACGGTACAAATGCTTCCCAATTCCCATCTCGAAAACGAGACTGGGCCAATTGACTTCCAAGACTCTTCTCAGCTCTACCTTTCTCTGGGCTGAAAACGTCCAAGAAAAGTGAGCACAGATATGTCCAGTTATTAACAGTTGGCGGGAATCTGGCGGGAGAGGAAACGAGGGCAACTCGCAGAAAGGAGGGAGAGCAGGTGGATCAACGACATCACTCCCTTCCAGTGGGTGCTGAGACGAGGAAAAATAGTCCCTGGGATAAACATGGCGCCCACCGCGGCAGGACATAATCATCAGAAAATAAAGGTCTCCCGCCTCATCCCAGCTAACGAATCACGGCGCCAACCCGAAGAAATTTTAGGGAGGAGACTTCGTAAACTAACTGCGGCGCACTAAGGCTTGGGATGCACTACTGGGCGGAACAGAGATTACATAACAACAAGGCAGCGGCACAGCGATCACTCATTTTCCTCCTCGCGCTCAAAAAGAGCGCCCCACTCCTCCGTCGGCGGGGGCGCGGCGGGAGAACCGAGCGCTACCCCCCCGGGACGTCACCTCGCCGCGGCCTCGCCCCCTCGCCCGCCCCTCCCGCGGCGCCTCGCCGTCTCACGGCCGCCCGCGCCCCCGCCCCCTTCCCCGCGGGCCAGCGCCCGCGCCCGCGCCCGCGCCCGCCCACTCCTTCGAGACGCCGCGCGCCGTCCGTGCGTGTGGACGTCGGTGTGTGCGGGGCCGTGGGGCGCGAGTGCGCGCGCGCGCGCCGCGGCGGACGCTGGGGGGCGGGGGCGGCCGGCAGGCAAGTAGGGGCGGCCCGGCCCGGCCCGCCGCGCGGCTCCCGGGGCGCACGCACTCGCGCTCGCGCGCCGCACCCCACGCCCGCCGCCGCCGTGGGCTGCGCCGCCACTCGCGGGGGGCGGGGGCGCGCGCCACCGGGCCCCCGCCCCCACCCATCGCGCACCCGCCCCATCCCCCTCTCATTGTCTCGCCTCAGAGCGCCTCGCCGAGCGAAAAGATAACGGAACCCCCGGGAGAAGGGGGTGGGGAGAGAGAAGGCTCGCCCGCTCGCTCACTCACCTCCCGTGGTCGTCGCCGCCGGTAGTCTGACCCGAGGAAGGCGCCGTCGCCTTAAAGGGACCTTGCACCCGGCGCCGGGAGAAGGGGGTGGGAGCAGGGGAGGGGACGGGGGCTTGGGGGAGACGGCTGAGAGGGAACCGTTGAGAGCTCGTCTCCCCGAGGGTGAAAGAAACCTCCCTCGGGTTCGAGTGATTTGGGGTGGATTTTTTTCCCGAGGGGGGCGGGGGGGCCCCGAGGGAGGGGGTGGGGGGGCCAAGGAATGCGGCTCCGTGTACGGGAGCTGGCGCGGGGGAGAGAGACGCCGACTCCCCCCACCGACCCTCTCGCCCCGCGGAGGGATACGTCGCGTCACTTCCGCCCTCCCCCTCTCATGGCCTTTCAATTGGTTGGAGCGTGTGCACGTCAGGGGTTCATCCTAACCCCCGCCCGGGCTTCTTTTCTAGTCAAGTTTGTCTGGGCCTGCAACAAATAAATAAATAAATAAAAACATCTTTTTTTTCTTTCTTTCTTTTTTTTTTTAAAGAATAATTAGCTTCAAAAGCAACATCTAAATTTTTGTGAGAAAAATGGAAATTCCAAAGAAAATACTGCCCAGGTCACTTGCCTGGACTTCCCAGGAAATTTTGGGACTCTCCACTTCCCCTCAAGGCTTGTACCTGAAGGAGGGGAACCTCAGGCCACAGGCCAGAATGGTGAGGCCCGATGGCACCGCCAACGGGTATGGGAACCGAGGCAGCAAAATGGCACACACTCTTCTTCAGGAGACATTCAGCCAAGTGGCCTCAAGTGAAGAACTTTTAAAAGCCGTGTTTACTCTGAACGCTTCTGGATTCTGGGAAGAAATGACATTATCTTATAAAAATGATCCATGTGTGGAAACTGCTTTGAAGCCATCCTCAATAGACTCAGCGGAGATCCTCGATTCTAAGGAACCACATCTGTGTTTTTTGCTCCAAGCAAGGCTGAGATGAATTGGCCCAAAGAAATCGATGGGTCCATCCAAGACCATCCTCCTGTAATTTTTCCCCAAACAAAAGTAACCTCTTTTCCAGGCAGCTAGGAAATTTTGTCCTTTTTTAATTCTAGAGTTACGATAATATTGTATTTTTCCTTGGATACGTGAGTATATTGTCGCTCTCTAAGCAATACATAAATATCTTCTCCAAACCGAATGTAAGCCTGAGGAGATTCAGAACCATATTCATTCATTTTTTAAAAAAAATCTATGTGTGCTCCACTCAAACCACCAGACTGAAGTAGGCATGACAAATCGTGCACCCATGCACATGTGTGTCCATAATGCCATCCATTTCCATTCCACTTCATCTCATTTCATGCCAAGAACATGTGAATGATTTCAACTTGTCATTTTTAGCAAGAACTTTATTATTTGGACTGAAAAATCACTAATCCTTGTGAAAGTACGTTTGAAGCCTTTCCAGACCTGACCTGGAAAACCCAGGATGGGATCACAGAATCAGTCACCAGAAGACAAATTCTACATGAAACCCAAGTCCTGTTTTATGCTTTCCTGTAGTAATTATAACTCATTATAATATTATTTGCTTCTGAAGTGTTCTTGTTGAAATGTATTTGGCCATCCTGAAAGTTCTAGCTTATCCTCTCTGCCTTTGAGGTCTAGTCCAGCAGGCTGTACCTTGCACTATTGACTAATAACCATTGGCATACCATGCTGAAATGTGTCATGCATTTATTCACATTTTTCCTGAATACTTTGCTATATGCAAGCACTGCTCTAGGTGCTGCAAGTATAGTAACAAAGAAAGCAAACAAAATTCCCACTTTCTTTTTTTTTTTTTTAGATTTTTTATTTATTTGACAGAGAGAGACACAGCCAGAGAGGGCACACAAGCAGGCGGAGTGAGAGAGGGAGAAGCAGGCTTCCCACCGAGCAGGGAGCCCGATGCGGGACTCGATCCCAGATCTCCTGGATCATGACCTGAGCCGAAGGCAGTCGCTCAACCAACTGAGCCACCCAGGCGCCCCAAAATTCCCACTTTCATGAAACTTGTGCTCTAGTGTGGAGAGATATAAAATACATACATAGACAAATCATTCCAATATCTATTGTTGAATGACAAATGGCCCCAAAACTTAGTGGCTTAGAAAAATAACAATTTTATTGTTATCTTTCATGGTTCTGGGAGGTGATTAAGCTAAGTTAAGCAGTTTTCCCTTGGAGTCTCGTGCAGTGGCTGGGGCTGAAATCATCTCAAAAGCTTCCTCAAGTATCTAGAAGTTGGTGATGGCTATTGGCCAGAACAGCTGACTGTTGGCCTCTCCATGTGGCCTGGGCTTCCTCATATCACAGTGGCTGAATTCCAAGATTGAGTGCCTCAAGAGGACAAGGCAGAGTTTGTATGGCTTTTTGTGACCTAGCCTCAGAGGTCACAAAGCATCACTTCCACCGCACTTGTAGGCTGCCCTCGATTTAAGGCCAGTGGGAAACATCTCTCAAAGGACATAGTAGAAATATCACATTTAATTTTAATTTTATTTTATTTTAAAGATTTTATTTATTTGACAGAGAGAAACACAGCCAGAGAGGGAACACAAGCAGGGGGAGTGAGAGAGGGAGAAGCAGGCTTCCCGCTGAGCAGGGAGCCCGATGTGGGACTCGATGTGGGACTCGATCATGGGTCTCTGGGATCATGACCTAAGCCAAAGGCAGTCGCTTAAGCAACTGAGCCACCCAGGCGCCCCGAAATATCACATTTTAATAAGAGTCTGTGGCATGGGAAAGCTTATTGTGGCCATCTTGGAAACTATAATCTATCACACATCATATAAGTAAATATATACATATATAATAGGTGACAATATGGTAGGTGCTATGGATGGGGAAAAAGGCAGGAGAGGGGTAATTGGGAGTGGTACAGAGGTGCAGATGGGAAAGTTGTTATTTTATGTGGGGTGGTTGGGAAAGGCTTTGTTATTAAGGCGACATTTGAGTGCAGACCTGAAGAAAGTGAAGCCAGTTTCAGATTTTACTGTTAGTGAACGTGAAGTCATTGGAGGATTTTGAGCCCAGGAGTGACATGACCTAACATTTTCAAAGGAACACTCTGGCTGTTTCTAGAGAATAACTGGGAGGGGCAAGGAGCATATGCAGGAAGATGTCTTAGGAGCCTTTTGCAATAATCCAAGTGAGGGGACAGTGGCCTGGACCAGGTGGGAACCGTGGAGTTGTTGCTTCAACTGAGTTGTCGTGTATTGCTTAGTTTTCCGTGATTTATTTTTCTGTAATTTTGTTTGTTTTTCGTTTTTTAAAAGATTTACTTATTTCTTAGAGGGGGAAGGGGCAGGGGGGAGAGACGGAATCCTGCAGCAGGTACCTCCCCCCCCCGCCCCCGGGCTGAGCACAGCAAAGGGGGCACTTGACTCTACTGGGGCTGGATCCCAGGACCAGAGCTGAAATCAAGAGTCGGCTGTGCAATGGACCACCCCAACACCCTACTGGGAGACAGTTTTGACCCATCATGGCTAACAAAATGTGTGAGTGATGGTGCCCTACATACTACAAAGAAATAGAGGAAGGCCATCATGCTAAATGTTACAATGGGAGTTTTTTGGGTACCAGAGGCACCTTTGAAGAAAGAGTTCAGGAAGCAAGGGTAGGATCAGCAATCAGGGAATGGAGGAAGCTCTTTGATATTATAAGAGGTGTCCTAACTATGCCACAGACAAGAAAATTGATCAACTGTTGAATGACTCATTGCTGGAAGAAATCAGTAGAAGAGACATTCTATAACTCCGGGGGATGTGAAGAGAAAGGACTCTGCAGTCAGTGCTCTCCCATTTCCAGAAGTGTATTCCCTGGGCCATATTAATTTGGACAGTGTTGAAACATTTTGCTGTCCTGAGCTGACACACGGGTTTCTAGAGTGAATAGAACTGATAACTGTGGTCTCTTATATTTGACCCATCTTGATAATCATGGGAAACCAAAGCAGCAGAACAGATAACCTGGGTTGAAACCTTAGAATTCCATTCACATGTGTCTCTACAACATATTAGGGAGGGGTCTGAAAGCCAGTTCACCTTGGTGTAGTGAAGAATTTGTACCTTAACACTGCTGCTAAAAAGCTACCCCAGTCTTCAGTGGCCAACTTACAAAACCTGAATCCTCTCCATATGGGTTTCCAAGAAAGGTCAAAAGTTAACGGAAGTCCCAAGTTGGGCATTTCAGTTAGGTAGCCAGAGACTGTTTCTTTTCTGCAGTTTATGGAAACGCTTATTTGCTTTCCTGGCTTATGGTTTCTGCCACGAGTTGAAAATTAGAACCACCTGTAGCTTGGAGAGTGTCAAGGCAGGGAGACAAATGATTTCAACGTGTCTTCAAAAGCAGTGATCCATGGGTGTCCCTCTGCTGTCTGGCTAATATCCAGACCCAGTCACCCACTTCTCGGCTGACCCATACTGGTCAGGGCAGGCAGTGGAGAGGGTTGGGAGCTCAGTCCAGGCAGAGAGTAGCTTCTTGGGGGACAATGCCAGGCTTCTCTAAAATGAGCATCTTGGGGCACCTGGGTGCCTTGGTCATTAAGTGTCTGCCTTCAGCCCGGGTCATGATCGGGAGTCCAGGGTTCAAGCCCCGCATCAGGCTCCCTGCTCAGCAAGAAGCCTGCTTCTCCCTCTCTCACTCCCCCTGCTTTTGTTCCCTCTCTGGCTGTGTTTCTCTCTGTCAAATAAATAAATAAATAAAAATCTAAAAAAACAAAACAAAACAAAAAACCAGGAGCACCAAGGAAGCTACTCATTCTAGAAGATGTGAGAGCTAGAAAATGATGGAGAAATTTTTACCATCAAAGCTTCTCCCATCCCCAAAAGATTGACAGCTGACTACACTGAACCTGGGAGTCATGAGAAGTCCATACACATGGGTGGCAGTATATGTGTAACGAGACGGGCTATGCCTATCTTGATGGGGAAATCATCGTGACATAAAGGGCAAGTGATCTGCGTTTGACCAGTGGCAAATAAAAAAATGGGGAACCCAGACGTTGCTGCTAGGTTTTATTTAAAAATACTATGTACTACCTCCTTAGGTTTGGAAGAGCTGAGGACTCTCCTAAGGGCTCAGAAAATTCTCAAGAGGTAAGAAATGACTGGAGGAAGTTTTTTCAGACTGGGTTTCTAAAATAAATGTTGCTCATTAGCTTTCAGTAAAAAGCAACTGAAGGTCTCTGTCTTCCAAATATATTTTGCAAGAAATGTATGAGTAGCAAGTTCATCAGTCATCAAGGCTTCTCTGAGTTGCTGTATGATTTCATGGAAGGTAATAATTTAGTTAAACTTTGAATTAAATTAATATTATTTAAGAGACACCCAGAAGCAAAGCTACATTTGTTTCATCTAGGTTGTTGCTACGGTGTTGAGCAGGTATGATTATCAAGTAATTAAATTGATTCCATAAAGCTTCATGGAAAAATTAATTGGATTACTTTATAGACACACTTGTTATGCGGTTTGTTCACTGTAATAGATTGCAAAGTAAAATTTAATTAAATTTCCTTTTTTTCTCTAGGATACATTCTTTTCTAATTTAGCAGTGTTTGTATTTTATTATAGTCATGAATAATTTCCAGAACACAACTGCAGACATTAAACAACTTGAGTCATTCTTCTGAAGGACAAGAGGATTAACATCATTGTTTTACAGATGAGGAGACTCAGATAGCCTCCAGAATTTAGTTTTAAATGTTTCTGATGTAGATAGGTGATCACATCCTTTGGGGTCTCTTCTTATTGTTGAGTATGTACAGTAGGAGCTAGAGGTAGCAAGAGGGCCATCTCCTAAGACAGACATTAATTTTCTTTTTAAGATTTTATTTATTTGACAGAGAGAAACACAGAGTGGGAACACAAGCAAGGGGAATGAGAGAGAGAGGGAGAAGCAGCTTCCCGCCGAGCAGGGAGCCCGATGTGGGACTTGATCCCCGGTCTCCAGGATCATGACCTGAGCCGAAGGTAGACGCTTAATGACTGAGGCACCCAGGCGCCCCAGAGATTCATTTTTAATTGTCTTTTGTATTGCCTGAGACATAAAGCTAGTAAGACCTGAAAGTGTGGAAGTGCCAAGATTCACGAATTTAAAATAATTTTATAGGAGCAAAATGATTTCGCCTTCATTCATCCAGGAAATAGTTCTCATTTCTATGTTTGTGTGTAAATGTATTGGTCTGTAAATCCCAGTGAGTCAGGTGTGATTTGAGTTTCTTCTTTCCTACACACTCTGCTTCCTGGGGTCTCTGCTTCTCCTAGTCCGAGATCTTATTCCTAATCTAGAAAAGTGGATCTTAACCTTTTCTGCATTATCAACACTTTGAAAATCTCTATGAAAGCTATGGATTTGGGGCGCCTGGGTGGCTCAGTTGTTAAGCGTCTGCCTTTGGCTCAGGTGGATGGAGCCCTGCATTGGGCTCCCTGCTCGGCGGGAAGCCTGCTTCTCCCCCTCTCACTCTCCCTGCTTGTGTTCCCTGTCTAGTTGTGTTTTCTCTGTCAAATAAACAAATAAAACCTTAAGAAAAAAAAAAAAGTTTGTTGTCACCATTCTGGTAAAATAGAGGGTATTATTGGGCAATGTGGGGCGTGATCCCAAGACTCCGGAATCGTCACCTGAGCCAAAGGCAGACACTTAATCGACTGAGCCACCCAGGTGTCCCTTAAGATATTAAGATGGGGGCACCTGGGTGGCTCAGTTGTTAAGTGACTGCCTTCAGCTCAGGTCATAATCCCAGAGAACGGGGATCGAGCCCCACATCGGGCTCCCTGCTCGGCGGGAAGCCTGCTTCTCCCTCTCTCACTCCCCCTGCTTGTGTTCCCTCTCTAGCTGCGTTTCTCTCTGTCAAATAAATAAAATCTTCAAAAAAAAAAAAAGATATCCTATACCATAATGTAAGTATTTTATGGAACATGATAAAATTTGACTGCATTCATGGATAACAGGCTTCTATTCTGATTCTTTCCCAGATTTTCCACCTTAAATTATCTCTTAGAAATAGTTTGGATCTTGAGCAAAATATCTTTTATAAAATTGCTGCAAGTAATAATTTCCAAGAAATAGTTTATTATCTCCAAACAGCTAGATGTTCGGTAGAAGCCTATTATTTCTTCCATATATTAATGAACAAAACAGCAAAGAAGGTGACAATATTACCAAGTGCAAATGTGTGTGGTCCAGATCATTACAGAACAGAAATACAAAACAATGCTGATTGCGTGAGACAGTGTGTTCTGGAAAGAGAAAGGAAAGCTCTGTGCAGGCTCAAGCCTTCAGGAACGCTTCTTGAAAGGGGTGGGGCTCAGGTCTCACCTTGAAGCACGGTCGCGAAGCTGGATGAATGAGGGAAAGGGGGGAGGCCTTTCAAGTGGACAACAGATGAGCAGGTGCTGATCAGACCTAAAAAGGCAAAATATGAAGTTGATTAATATAAAATCTCTGGAGGGTTTTTTGTAGGCAAAAAAAGCAATCTAATATCGGCAATTTTCTGCTTTTGAATTAATAAAAATGGCACTTGTGGAGTGGTACACTGGAAGTTTCTTCTTTTTTTTTTAAAGATTTTATTTATTTATTTGACAGAGAGAAACACAGCCAGAGAGGGAACACAAGCAGGGGGAGTGAGAGAGGGAGAAGCAGGCTTCCTGCCAAGGAGGGAGCCCGATGTGGGACTCGATCCCGGGTCTCCGGGATAATGACTTGAGCCGAAAGCAGTCGCTTAACCAACTGAGCCACCCAGGCGCTCCTGTTTTCCTCTTTTTAGAGATGTTATTTACTTATTTAATTTAGAGAGAGAGAAAGCACAAGCAGGGGGAAGGGCAGAGAAGGAGGGGAGGTTGAGAGAGACTCTCGGGAGCAGACCCCACTTTGAGCGCACAGCCAGTGCGGGGCTCCCTCTCCCAACCCGGAGATGATGACCTGAGCCTCTACTGACGGAGCCATGCAGGCACCCCGTAATGTTTTCTTTTTTTACACTGAGTGGTAGGTACATGATTTCCTTATATTACATCTTATTTCTTGTGGTTCTTAAATATTTTTAATTATCTCATTAAAATAATTTAAAGAAGAGCAAAAAGGAAGTGAAGTCTTATCAAATAATTTAAGTAATCCCTTTAAGTAACATTCATTCTCCTTAGGAAAATAACACTTGGGGCGCCTGGGGGGCTCAGTCAGTTAAGCGACTGCCTTGGTTCAGGTCATGACCCCAGGGTCCTGGGGTTGAGTCCCATGTCTGGCTTCTTGCTCAGCGGAAGCCTGCTTCTCTGTTTGCCTGCTGGTCCCCCTACTTGTACTCTCTCGCTCTCTCTCTGAGATATAAATAAATAAATAAAATCTTTAAAAAAAAAGAAAAAAAGAACAGAGACTTGGTTTCTCAGTATTCTTAGGCCTTTACTCTTTTCTCCAGTTTCCCCCCAAATTGTTTAGGGGGCAAGTACAAGTTATGCAATTGTATGACAAAGGAGAGAATCCGTGAGACCCCTAAGCGCAGTGTTCTTTTTTTTTTTTTTTTCTTTTTTTAAAAAGATTTTTATTTATTTATTTATTTATTTATTTGGTTGAGTTGGTCTTTTTATTTTTTTTTTATTGTTACTAAAATTTTTTATTTCCACTGTTCCAAGATTCATTCCCCATTCCCCACACCCAGTGCTCCACGCTTTAGGTGTCCCCAGTACCCACCACCAGGCTCTCCCATCCCACCACCCTCCTCCCTCCAAGACCCTCAGTTTGTTTCTGTGTTCAAAGTCTCTGTTGTTTCGTTTCCCTCCCTAGATTGCCCTAGTTCCCATTTACTTTCCTTCTCCCACTGTCCTCCAGTTTACCCCTCATGCACCGCAAGTAAGTGAAACCATGCGATACTTGACT
>PITA01023041.1:0-29031 GCA_004023965.1 Spilogale gracilis
GAAACAGGGAGGATTAATTTTAATTTTCTCTCTTTGACCTAATATATCCAAAATGTCATTTCAACATTTATACAATTTAAAATTATTAATGAGATATCTTAATTCCGGCATGTAACAAGATATCTGAGGCCTGGTGTGTGTTGCACATACAGCACGCTTTAATTCAGACTAACCACCTTCAAATGCTCCATGACCGCATGCGGCTAGTAGCAACCACATTGGGCAGAACAGCCCTAAAATACAGAAAGACCTGCAAGCACCTTTTAAAAAGTAACCAGAATTATACCACCTAGTGGGTACAGTGGATTCACATTAGTGGAAACAGCCCATATTTCATTGTCACTGCTCTTTTTGCCATGAGCACCCCCATGCCTCTCTTTGCAGCTCCCTTGGATGTTTCTGGAGGGGAGTCTCACACTCTTCTCCAGGCACCTATGTCTTTGTCTCCTGCCCAGGAAGGCACCCAGCCTAGGACTCCCCTCACCGCTGCTGCGAAGAGAGTGTGGGCACTTGCCCCAGGAGCCCAGCTGCATTCCTCTGGGTTTCCCAGTGGCCTGAGTTTGAATCTAACCTCCCAGTGGGCACCAATTCTTCAGGAGATTTAAACACTGGTCCGAAGGTCTAGGGAAAGAACCAGTACCTAAGAGCACCAGCTCGTTGTCCCCTCCTTCCTTCTCTCTCCCAGCACCTGTGCAGACCTCCTGACCTGCCCCATTCGTGTACATTACTGTGGGGGTACAGGGGTGGCAGGAGGGAAAGGGAAAAAGCACATGTTATTAATTAAAGTGGGTTTCCAAGACACTAATTGTTATTACTAGAGAAAATGTGCGGTGGTCCCAGAGTCAAATAAGTTTGGGGAGCATTAGGTTCACAGGTGTCTGAACTATGGCTGCTGAGCCTCTAATATCCTAATGTCTATAGACATGATGGCCACATGACCTGCGAGCCGGGCCCAGGCACTTGGAGCTGCTTGCCTCTGCCCTGTTTTTGGAACGGGGGTTCTCCTTGCCTCTGTGGCTCCCAGAGGCTGCTCCAAGCACGCAGCCTCGAGATGAGATGTGGTGGTGAGAGCATCTGCATGGTACATGTGAATGAGCCCACTTCTCTCTACATATACGCTTTTACAATGTGGGGGGCGGGTGTGGGGATCCACTGGGGGGATCTTGCTGCCCCCCAAGACTAGCCTCATATGTAAATTCCCTTTGCTTATTAAAACTGCCACCCCCAACCTTCTTTATCTGTCCCTGCCCTCCATCTGTGGCTGCTTTCAGATTTCACCCATGAGGCTCCCCAGAGGTTTCCAAGCCAACAACAGCAGAGAACATTGCCCTAGCTGGTTGGCCATGGAGTCCCCTTTCTACAGATTATCATGAGAGATGAAAATTTTGGAAAATATCTCTCAGGTATCCCCCAAAATAAATTCACATGTCTCTTTGAGTCCAGTTGGAAGTTCCCTCCCTAGTAAGAGCGAGGCTTTGGGAAAGAACTCTCGCCCCTTGAGCACCAGCTGTCCTGCTCCACCCTTCCCAATCTCCTCTGTGATCACATCCTCTGCGGGGACAACATACCTCCCCCCACACACACTGAGCTCAGCCCAGACCCTGGGGACTGGCCTTCTAGGCAAGAACCTGGAACAGGTGCCTGCCCTGCGAGCCTGGTCAGAGCCCCCACATACGTAAGTGCCTGTGGAAATACCGATTTTGTGTGTGGATTTATTTCATTATTTTATTTTCACATCTGCAAACAAAGTTGCAGTAAACATCTCTGTGCACATGGGTGAGTATTTCTCTAGGTTCCAAAACTGAAAGAGGAATGGTTAAATCAAGGCTTATCCACATTTAGGGGTGCCTAGGTGACTTAGTCGGTGAAACATCCAACTCCTGATCTCAGCGCAGGTCTTGATTTCAGGCTTATGAGTTTAAACCCCACATTGGGCTCCATGTTGGGCATGGGCCCTACTTAAAAACAAAAATGGCCATACACATTTAGATTTTAAAGGTATTTTCAAATCATCCTCCAAATGGCTATCAACTTGTACTTCCGCCAGAAGTGGGCAGAGAATCCAAACCCCCTAGACAACTCGTAGATCAAAATTTATATTGCTTGCCGATGTGAGGGCAGACAGAAGCAGGAAGGCAAAATATTTAAGAGCCAGCAGGACACAAGATAGGCACCTGGCCCTACAAGTAGTTGGGCCCAACTTCCCAGGAAACAAAGTAACAAAGCAAACGTAAGGAGACTTTATTATTTGAAAATGCAATTAAGTATCCCGCACAAGAATTGACGAGGACATTGCAGCCATTGAAGACCAGGGTGATATGAAAATAGAAACAAAGACAACGGAGATAAAAGTTTGATATTAAAAATTTTTTTAAACTCAGTAGCTGAGAACGGAGCAACTGAAGAACAAGGTATTTCTTGTGAAACCTGGTTGAGGTTTCTCTTAAAAAGGGCGCACACACAGGCAAAGATGTGGCAGATGTGAGCGCAAAGAGACATAGTCCTCAAGTCTGAGCATTCATCTGACAAGGAGGAGGAAACAAAATAATCAAAGAAATAGTCAATGGAAGCTTCTTCGCTGAGCTGAAGAAACACTGGCAAGAAGAATGAAAGTAGCCCCATAACCTCAAAACTGGTATTCTTTCACTGGGAAATCATCTTCTATCAGACCACACACATTTACCTCGTCCCCCCTTGGAAGGCTGCAGACGTGCATGGTGGACACACTCACACAGCATAAGTCCTGTTTCTGTTAATCAACACTTACGTGATTTCCAGTAGTCACGGTCACAAACAATGGCCCAATGGACATCTTTAGCCGTAGGTCTTGGTGGACATGGGTGAAAATTCCTGCAGAATGGACTCCTGAAGGGGTGCCTGGGAGGCTCAGTCAGTTAAGCATCCCACTCTTGATTGCAGCTCAGGTTATGATCCCAGGGTCATGAGATCGAGCCCTCTGTGTGGCTCATGCTCAGCAGGGAGCCTGCTTGAGACCCCCTCGCCCTCTGCCCCTCCTCCTGCTTGCACATGCTCTCTCTCTCTCTCCAAAATAAATTAACCAAGCAAACAAATAAACAAATAAATAAAATCTTTTTTTAAAAAAAGAGTGGATTCCTAGAAATGTAAGTGTTGAATTACATTTAAGGTTCTCGTAACTGCTGCCAGGATGCCCCGGGCCGCCTGACAAATGCCATCTGTGAAATGGCTGATTCATCACGCCACCAACACTGGGTACTGCGCTGTGTTCCGCTTACGCGGGTTGGATGGGCGTAAAGTCCTTGTCTTTCCTTGATGAATTGTAAGACTTAGCTCTTTTCACGTATTTACTAGCCACACTCATATTCTCCTCTGTGAATTATCTATGTTCTTTACCCATTTTTCTAGGAGATTCATTGTCTGTTTTGAAAACTGAGTTTTAGAAGCTCACTTTATTCTTTCTAACACATTTTTGGAAAATCCCTTAGCCTGTACTTCCAGTTTGCCATTTTGGTTTCCATTTGTCTATTTAGCCCATGTACGGTGTTTTTTAAATTTTGGCGATCACAGCTTTAATTTCCAAGAAATTGATATCCTTTTCATAGACACTTTACTATATTTTTTAATGGATAGGATAGTCACTTACCTCTTTGAAGGATATTCATTTTCATTAAAGTTTTCTTCTGTTTGAGGTATTAATTCTATTTTCTTGGAGTCAGGTTTTTATTGTGTTTTGTTTTGTTTTTGCACTTCTTTCAGATTCTGGCTTTTTGGAAATGTCTGGTGATACTTGGTTGTCTGTTGATACTCGTAGATGAAAACATCTGAGCAGAGCATCTGGGTGGTGGCTGGAGGACACTTCCTTACCCCCGTGAGAGGCCCATTTGGCTGGCCAGGCATGCGGTGTGGGATACGGGCACTCAGCCTCAGGGGACCGTGTGTAGGGCACAGATGGCGGACAGGGGGAGGCACTAGCCCAGCTGCCCTCCCATCCATTGCCTGCTCACTCCGGCACCCAGTGCCTGTCGCCGTCCTTCTGGGCTCTGCCGGGAGAGGTCGCCTGTGACATTGTGCATTCAGCTCCGTGACATTACAGCTCCCTCATCTCGTCATCGAGTTTCTGTTTTCCAGAAACCCTTCCTTCCTCTGGACATCCAGGATGCCAGGAACCCCGCGCTCATGCCCAGCCCACAGGAAGGTGCTCCCCCACTCCGCCTGACCGCCCACGACCGCTTGGACTCTCCTTTTATTTCTGGATTCATTCTACAATTTTGGTGGGATTTGGGGAGGAAGAAGGGCACACAGCAGTGTCCTTGGCCGTGTTGAACTACAGGACATTCATCCCACGTTCAGAACTACTGCACGAGAATAGGTTCCCAGACATGGGATTGTTGGATCAAGGAGCAGGGAGGTTTTCGAGGTTGCTCACGTATTTAAAACTGCACACTAGACTGAGGAGTAGGACAGAGGAAGGCGTTGGTTCCGGCAGACAGGGGGCTGGGTTATGATCCTGACTCCTTCACTTGCCCGGCGTGTAACCTCAGTGAGTCAGGGAAACTCTCCGAACCTCAGCGGTAAAACAGCACAGCGAAGGTACCAACATTTAGGAATACAATGAGGATGAATTATGCAAACTATTTTCTCCAGGGCCCAGCCTATAAAAAGATGCTTGATACATGCTGTGAGTCAGCCTTAGTTCAAATAAGTAATTTGTCAGCATCAAATAATTGTGCATTCAGTCAGGTGCTTGGAAAAGCATTCCTTTTCTTGGTCATTGGCATTTCACGCTCTCAGATAAATCATTTCTTGGCTTGGTACCTCCATCTTCAAAGAAAGAAGCCCTCTTCCTACCTGCCGCCTCTCTGTGAAGATCCACTGGTGTCTGTAAGGCTCTTGGAGACGCTCCAGTGAGAATCCCTGTGCACACTTGGGTCGTTTTCATTGGAATGATGGATCCCGAGGCCTGTCCCCAGACGCAGACGCTACAGGACAGCTCCCCCTGAACCCGGTCAGGTGTGAAATCCCGTGGAAGAAAATACCTGCTCTTTACTCCGAGCCAGCTTCCAGAAGTCAAATTTCTTCCTCAGCTGGGATACTGGGCTTTCTGCCTCCTTTTCCATTTTGACGACTTATTGGTCACAAGTCATCAGTAAAGCTTCTAGCTCTGCTGGAAATAACAAGGCCTGAAGCATTTTATTTTTGTTTTGAAAGCAGGAAACCAACAAGCAACAAGCCAGAGTGCTGGGCGTGACCTTGACCTAGCCGGCCTTCTGCCCTGAGCACATCTTCTTGTCTTCCCCTGCCCCACTCACGCCCGGCCTCCGAGGTGGGGAGGGGCTGAAGCCAGCAGGGCGGGCAGGAGGAAACGCTTTCCAGAAGCCGAGACAGGACAGGGCAGGAAGGACATGGGGGACAGGTGAAGATGGAGAATGAGCTCAATCCCTCAGGGACTCTGCCTTCCTATCCCTTCCGCCCCTCCCTTCGCACAAGTGGCCTTTCCCTCTGCTCCCTGAAGGGCTGTGGTCAGCCGACACGGAGTGCCACCTGGGAGCCCTGCCTCAGGGCCAGGACAACAACAGAGGCGGCTAAATCTGCCCCCGTACACCTGCTGTGAGATAGGGGACCACGACCAAGCCGCAGAGAGACTGGGCCACTGGCTCGAGGTCAGTTTCCCAAGTGTCCGCATGGTGCGGGTGAAACGACCCTAGAAGCTCTAGAAAGAGTCAAATGTGAAGTTCCCAGAGGGCTGTCGGGCACCGCAGAGTATGCTCAGAGTAAGTGCTATTCAGAGCCCGCGGGGGCAGGGAGAGGTTACGGAGCAGCCCAGGCGGGAGCAGCCCTGGCCCCCTGCCCCCAGCACATCTTTCATCCTCCTCATGTCTGAGGGGATTAGGTGGGAAAAGGAAGAAGGGGGACTCCTGGCTCGGTCCCAGCATCTCTCCCAGGTCCCTCACTGGCGGCAGAGGGCTCCCCCTGTCTCTGCTCTCCTTCTGCCTTCATGGCTAGGGATCTGAGGCTCCATAGGCAATCCCCCCTGCCCCCCACCCCTCTCACTCTTCTTAGATCTGAATGCCCAGTACATGTACTTCTTTGGGAGAAATAGCCCAGTCTCTGTCTGATTCCGGGTCAGCACCTGCTAAGTGCAGAAGGAAGAAGGACAGGACCGACCTCTCCACCGGACGTCTGCAGGTCGGAGAGCTACTTTCACCATCGAGAGAGGAGCGAGGGCTCCTGTTCTAACTCTGTATGAACAAGATTCACGGTGAGGCGAGCACGGGAAGGTGCTGAGTGGGTCCCACTCTCCCGAAGGACACTCGGGCAATGTTCACTGCCACCTGCAAGGAGAATGGGATGCTTTGGAGATTTTTCACTTGTCTTTTAGAGCCTTTGACTTTTATGCCATGGGATTTTATTACTTTTTCAAAGATTAAATAAAAATTTGAAAAAGAATAGTTTATTATGTGGTACTCCCTGAAAATCACTCTTCTCATGTATATCCTTCCAAATATTATTTTGCACACACAGAGAGAGACATACACACACATGTGTTTTGTTTCTATAAACCTGAGATCATATTGTCATGGATCATAACCTGCTTCCCCACTCTTCCCTGTAGACACTGCATTAAGGAGCTACTGAGGGATCCACTGTATTCTTTCATCGTCGTGGTTGAAACTAATCCCCTAGAATCTTAACAGCTGTGTTGAGCCCTATGTCCCGTAAGCTTCTCCCCACTTAAAGCGCCCGGTTTAGCCGGTTAGTGTGTACTCAGAGTGTGCGGCCATCCCCAGTATCTAATTCTAGAACATTTTCATCGTCCCAGAGAGACCCCAGCCCATTAGTGGTTGCTCCCCGTCCTTCCTCCTCTCCCGCTTCTAGCACGTACTCGTCTGCTTGCTGTGTGTGCGGATTCGCCTATTCTGGGCATTTCCTAGAAACAGAGATATACATTCTATCGCCTTTTGTGTCTGGCTTCTTTCACTTAACATAAAGCATTCTGGCTTCATCCACGTTGTACCCCGAGTGTGTATGGCATTCCTTTTCACTGATAAATAATGTTCCATTGTGTGGCTAGTCCATAGTTTTTAATCTATCCATCAGATGATAGGCACTGGGATTGTTTTAACGTTGTGATAAATAATGCCGCCATGAACAGTTGTGCGCATACTTTTGTGTGAATATATCTTTTTAATTCTCTAAGTAGACTGGTTGGGCCTCTGGAAACGATACGTTTACCTTTTTTCCAAACTGGCCACCCTGTTTGACATTCCCGTCTGTGGGGTAGGAGGGTTCTGTTCCTCCCCATTCTTCTCTGCACTTTTGATCACAGCCCTCCTAGTGGATGCGAAGTGATATCATGACGGTTTTGTTTTTTTAAAGATTTTATTGATTTATTTGACAGAGAGAAACACAGCTAGAGAGGGAACACAAGCAGGGGGAGTGAGGGAGCCTCATGCAGGGTTCGATTCCGGAACTCTGGGATCATGACCTGAGCTGAAGGCAGACACTTAACAACTGAGCCAGCCAGGTGCCCCGATGGTTTAATTTACATTTCTCCAATGGCTAATGATGACTGAGCTATGGAACATGTTTTTGTGCTTGTTAGCTATTTGTGTCTTCTGGGAAAATGACTGTTCAGAGCTTTGTTCATTTTCAAAATATGTTATTTGTCTTTTGATTATTGAGTTGTGAGAGTTCACATGTATTCAGGATATGAGTTGCTTATACTATGTATGATTGGCAATTTTTTTCCTATTCTGTGGGTTGTCTTCTCATTTCCTATTTGCAGCAAAAAGAAGTTTTGATCTTGATGAAGTCCAACCGACCTGTCTTCGCTTTTATAAACTGTGATTTATTTTGTCATGTGTAAGAAACCATTGTTCAAGCCAAAGTCACAAAGATTTACTTCTATGCTTTCTTCTAGGAGTTTTATAGTGTTGGCTCTTACGTGTAGGTCTGTTATTCACTTTGAGTTAATTCTGGTATAAAATGTGAGGCACAGATCCCCATCATTCTTTTCCCTGTGGCTCCCCAGCTGTCCTGGCCCCACGTCGTTGAAAAGATGTCCAAACCACTGACCTGCCACGGCACCCTTGTTGAGAATGAATGGAGCGTCAGGGTAAGGGCTTATCTCTGGACTGTTGGCTCTATCTCATGGATCTACTTGTCTGTTCTTATACTGACACCATGCTGGCTTAGTGGCTGTCGCTTTATTTCTATTTTTCAAAGACTTTATTTATTTATTTGAGAGAGAGGGGCAGAGGGAGAAGCAGACTCCCCACTGAGCAGGGAGCCCAGTGTGGGGCTCGATCCCAGGACCCTGGGTCATGACCTGAGCTGAGGGCAGACGCTTCATCAGCTGAGCCCCCAGGCGCCCCGACTCTAGCTTTATAGTATGTTTTGAAACAAGAATGTGTGATTCCTTCAACCTTTTCTTCTTACTCAGGATTATTTTGGCTCTTCTGTGTTCCTTGTCTTTCCATATGATTTTTAGAATCAGTCTGTGAAGTTCTGGAAAAAAGCAGGTTGGTATTTTGATAGGCACCACACGGCGTCTATCTGAGAGTTTTGGTATCAGGTTAATACTTGCTCATTTAATAAGTTATGGAGTATTCCTTCCTTTTCTAGATTTCGAAAGACTTTGTGAAGTATTAATATTTATTCTTTAAGTATTTGGTATCATTTACCAGTGAAGAAATAGGGGTCTGGGGCTCTCTCTCTCTCTCTCTCTCTCTTTTAAGATTTTATTTATTTATTTGACAGAGAGAGAGAGAGATCACAAGTAGGCAGAGAGGCAGGCAGAGAGAGGAGGAAGCAGGCTCCCTGCTGAGCAGAGAGCCCGATATGGGACTCGATCCCAGGACCCTGAGATCATGACCTGAGCTGAAGGCGGAGGCTTAACTCACTGAGCCACCCAGGCGCCCTCTCTCTCTTTTTTAAAGATTTTATGTATTTATTTGACAGAGAGAAACACAGAGAGAGAAGGAACACAAGCTGGGAGAGTGAGAGATGGAGAAGAAGGAATTCATTTCATGTAGGTTATCTAATTTGTGGGCATCCCACTGTTTAGAGCAATCCCTTAGAAACCCTTGTTTTTGTAAAGTCAGTAGTAAAGTCTCCCTTTCATTCCCGATTTTGCTCTTCTTTTGTCCACATTATTACCCGTTCCTCTCCTCTCTCCCAGCCCGGTGTCGGGCCTGGACTCTTCAGAAGGCCCCATCCTGTCAGTTGCCTTGTGCACCAACATAGCTAAGTGCCAGCGGAAAATCATCTTAGACCAGCGCCGAAGTGGGAGAATCCTCACCCAAAGTCCTTAGTGCAACGGGGTATTGCAGCTTGAAGAGCAGGGACGCCCTCGCCCCGATGGCTGCCGGCCTGGCCCGTGTCTCCTGGGGTACCACGGATGATACTCTCATCTTAAGAAGAATGAGTTTCTCTGTTTCGGGACACACTTTAGAACCAGGGATCCTGCCCACCCCACCCCACGCTATTGTTAGCTCCTTCCTTCTCCAGATGGAGAGACGAGGGGGCGTGGGGCCTGGATGAGCTAACGAGCACCGGTCAACCTGCAGCAGCCCTGCCCAGGCACTGCTCTGGGCCGGGGCACCGTGGGAACAAAGTGCAGGACCTGACTCACCGGGTCCATGAGAGACTCCGTCACACAGCCCTGCCCTCTGCAGCCACCGTCTGTCTGGGCGGCAGGAAATCTGCTGGGCTGGGGCCTAACACACTCTGGGCCGTGCTGCTGGCCAGCCAGGGAAGGGTGAGCAGATGGACCGCGGGATCTCAGTGTCCCCTTCCTTCCCTGTCTCCAGGGAGGGGACTTGGGACCCCCCCAGTGCATCACGAGCCAACGTCCGTCGCCTGCTCTGCCACCTACTCACCTGAGACCCGTGAGGGGTGAGCTCCCCAACCTCTGAACGCCGTTCGTTCATTTTAAAAACGGAGATAACAGATTAAATTGCTAATGCTTCAAACCTATTAAACAGCAGCTGGCACAGACTAAGAATTCATTTCAGGGACGCCTGGGTGGCTCAATCAGTTAATCTTCTGTCCTTAGCTCAGGTCATGATCCCAGGATTCTGGGATCAAGTCCCACTTGGGGCTTTCTGCTCACCTCCCTCTGCCTGCTGCACCCCCCGCTTGGATTCTCATTCTCTGTCTCTGGGAAATGAATAAATAACGTCTTAATTTTAAAAAAATTTCATTTCAGATTGTAAAACGTAGCTGTTCTGCTCTCACTTTTTCTCTTTCATTATGAAAAGACCCTGCCAACCCCCCCAGCCCCCACTCTCATTTCAAACACTAAAGTTTCAGTACATTCGGACTTATTTGAGATGAAGCAGAAGCGGCTTTGATGTGATGTGGCAAAGGCTCCAACCGCCTCCTCCTGGGCGGATAATATGATCTAGCTGCTTGACGCTCTGTTCTCAGTGCTCCGACCACAAGCTAACATCGGAATGAGTCCAAGGTTAACTCAGGGTGATGTCCCGGAGTGGGGGCTCCGCCTCAAGAGCCCAGGAGCCACCTCCTGCCCTCCCTCGGGCTGGCAGGGGCCCTGGGGTGCGGGAGGGGGCAAGCGAGCCAGGGCTCAGAGAGCAGCCCCGCACAGCCCGCCATCAGGGCCTCACCGACACCACCACTTGGTCTGCAGCAGGTGCAGGCCTGGGCTGTCCCCGGCGAGGTCCAGGGGCTGCGCCTTGGCCGCCCGGAGCCCAGGCCGAGCGGACGGCGCAGGAGGGACCCGCGGGCACCGCTGGCGGCCGCAGGGGCACAGGAGCAGCCCTGCCGTTGTTAGTCTGGTGGCCGGCTTGATGGACAGTGGAATCTTTAATAATACATAGTCTTAAGTGTCGGAAGGCCTGCTCTTGCCGGGTGCTCGCATGAAGCGGGTTCTCACAGCCGGGGGTAAACCCCGGACAGGGGCGCTTTCCCTGGAAACGCTGACTCGGCCCTTCATTCCCCTTCCGGTGATTACAATCCTCCTTTCCATTTGTTTTTCTTTATTTTGAGCCGGCGTCCTTTGCAGCCGGGAATGGACCTCGCTGGGAGAGGGGGCTCGCTGCGGCCCGGACTGTCCTCACCGTCCCCCGCGGGCGGAGCCCCCCGCCTTCCTGGGGCGATGTGCGGACCCAGGAGAGGTGCTCGCTTGGGAATCATCTCCCCAGGAAGGAAATTCCTGCGCCACCCAAGCTTGTCTTCCTAGGGCAGGGAGGCAGACAGGGAGATGTAGCTGATGAAGGGTGTCTATCAAGCCAGAGGTCACTGCGCGCCCCTGACAATCCAGCCCCGGGGACTGCAGCCCGTGTGGGCTCCGCGCTCGCAGCCGACCCGCCCCGGAGGCAGCGGAGCTCTCGGGGCTGCAAGCGGCTCCGCATCAATGCTTATGCGGCCCTGGCGAGCTCCCGGGGCAAGCAGATCCAGACGGATGGAGGCCCAGCCCTGGCTAGGCTGAGGCCCCTGGGGACACCGGCGCCACCGACCTTTCGGGTGCACCTCTTCCCGTTATTCCTTGGATTCTCCTTGGGGAAGTTTCGTTTGCAGGCACATTTTATGCCGTTGGAACGCACATACCCTGTTTATTAACCAAAAGTTCAGTAATCCTACGAACTAAATGTCCAATAATGTCTTTCTACTTCCCGTATCTCTTCCCTGATAAGTCAAACCCACAAGGGATCCAACCACATTGCTTAATCTACCCGGGAGATCCAGCAGAGCTCCTGTCGAGGCCTGCCAGGCCCCCGAATGTCCCCCAATAAACACGGCTTCATTCAGTTATGCTGATCACGTTAGAATGTGCCTGAATGACACTCGAGCATCTCTGATTCTGCACGTGGTGGGACCTTTGGAATAGGGTTTTCCAAAGTGTGACCCACAGATAATCGGTGGGGGCAGAGATACTCCTCCCAAGAGGGGTTCAGAGATGGAACAGGGCTGATAACATTGCTAGCTATAGCACCCTCTTAAGGGCATGATACTCCTCAGTGTCTTAAAGGCTCTGAGAAGTCTTGAAGGGAAGAAATCCAATGAACTTTGACTCAGTGTTTCCCAACCTGCTTGCTCACTGGACTATGTCCTCATCCTGTAACACACGAGGTCACACCACACATAACACACTTTGCCTCCTATTTGTGCTGTTATTTTTAGTCTTATAGAGTTTTTAAAATATTTTTATTATACAAGTATTACCTATTCACTGTAGAAAACCGGAAATAAGCAAATAAGCAAAAAGAGGGGGTGAGAAGGGCTGAGACTAATTACTGCGGGCATTTTGGATTCGATGGGCCAGTGTTTGGGTTGTAGTTCTCCCTTGTGAGAAGGGAGCTGGTTGCTGTAGGCGCCAGTCTGTTCCTTGGACTCCGCTTAGTTTTATGACCGCTGATTCCAAGTATGTGGTTTCATAAAATAAAGCACACGCTTCGGCCAAAGGTGGCCAAAGAATTATTTTGAATGATTTCCAAAACCCGGGTGGAGGAAAATTCCTGTACCATATGTTGTGCCTTTTACGGGGAGTGGCAGGCCAGGAAAACAAATCAGTTGGTAGGAGGAGAAAAAAATTATATATGATTTCTCAACTATGTGAAAATATTTATTATAAAAAAGATGGGAATGAAATTCTTCCCAAGAATTAGGAAGATTATCTCTGGAAAATAGGCTCAAAGTCAAAGCAAAACTTAAAAATAAATATTTTTAAGGGCGCCTGGGCGGCTCAGTGGGTTAAGGGTCTGCCTTTGGCTCAGGCCATGATCCCAAGGTCCTTCGATCGAGTCCCACATCAGGCTCCTTGCTCAGTGTGGAGCCTGCTTTCCCCCTCTGCCTCCCACTCCCCCGCTTGTGCTTTCTCTCTCTGATCAATCAATAAATAAAATACTTTTTAAAAATAGTAAGTATTTTTAAAAGTCCCCCCTACATACACCAGGCCAGTTTCAGTGGGGATGAAAGCAGAGCAGAGAATGTGGAGTCTGGTGGGGCCCTTGCCTGGGAGGGGCCCTTGCCTAAGGAGGGGCGCCCTTACCTCCTTCCCACCCTCGAGGCACTGGTCTTGCTCAGGGTAGCATCACCTCACCTCCTCTTCCTCCAAATCAACAAGCCGTGTCTGGGAGTCAAGGGTGGCTGGGGTGAGGTGGGAGGAGCAGCCAGGCTGCACGGGCCCTCGGAGCAGCTGTAGGGGAACAGCCTCGATGCCCCTTCCCATCAGTTCTCCCCGAACACAAGCTCATTTCTGCCCGAGAGGCTTTGTGCTGGCTCGTCCCTCTGCCGGGGACACTCGTCTTTCAGGTCTGAGCTCAGAGAGGGTCTGTGAGGTCCCCGAGAGCACAGTGCACAGGGTCAAGCCAACCAACATCTTCCTAACTGCAAATAGGGCAAGTGTAAGCTGAATTCCAAGAGGGTTCTCAGGTAGTTACTGCTTGGGAATTCCCACACTAAGTATGATGTCAGAGACCAGGATGCTAACTGAATTCAAGGGGGAGAATGTGTATGTGTAACTAATGTGTAACCCCAGTTCTCATTCTCAAGATAATGGCTTCTTTGCAGGGCTGAGGACAACTCTGATGCCATCCTGGGTGGCTAAAAGGCCGTTCCTCGGGGGTACTCACTCCATGCGCTCATTGAGAAGCCGTAGCCCCTTGCTTCCCACCATCCCCTTGCCTGCTCAGAGCAGGAGCCCGCTGGGCTGTAGCCCCACACACCAGCTGCGGACCCAGAGGAGGCCCCCCAGGCAGGTGCCTAATGCCCGCTGAATGCCAAGCGACTGCCCAGCTCCGCCACATTCTCCTGGCGGGGGGGGGGGGCACCTGGAGAAGCCATGCTCAGGGGTCCCATGCTGTTGAACCCCCTCCCGGTGAACCCCACTCTGGCCCTCTCTACAGCATGGCAGCTTCCATCACTCTCGAACTCCTGGTCTTGGTAGTTTTTCTTCTTAGCATTTCTCACTCCCTGGCGTTCTCCCATCTTTCCCTCCTTTGTGAGAGGCAGATACATGGGTTGTTGTGTTCACCTTGAGTCTCCAGCACCCAGAACATTATCTGGCCCAAACAGATGCTCTATAAATGTCTGTTCGTTGAATAGCCTCCTGTTGTTTTATTTTTGTTTTTTATCATTTATTTTTATTTTTTCAGTGTTCTAAGATTCATTGTTTATGCCCCACACCCAGTGCTCCATGCAATATGTGCCCTCCTTAATACCCACCACCAGGCTCTCCCAACCCCCACCCCTTCCGTTCCCAAACCCTCAGTTTGTTTCTCAGAGTCCACAGTCTCTCCTGCTTCATCTCCCTCCCTGATTTACCCCATTTCCCACTTCCTTTCCTTTTCCCACTGTCCTCTATATTACCCCTCATGCACCACAAGTAAGTGAAACTTGTGGTTTCATGTGATACTTGACTTTGTCTGCTTGGCTTATTTCACTCAGCATAATCTCTTCCAGTCCGGTCCATGTTGCTACAAAAGTTGGATATTCGTCCTTTCTGATGGAGGCGAACTATTCCATTGCCGCCTGTTATTTTCACAAGATGAAAGCTTATCAGAGCCTCAGGAGTCCAGATGAGGCCGTTCTGGGTGATTTGGCCTGTTTGTTCCAAGTTCAAACTCTGGCTCCTGCCTCAGGGATTCCAAGTGAAGCACCAGGAGCTGGGGAGTGGAGCCCCCCTCCCATGCCAGCTGTTGGAGCAGCAGGGATGAGGTTCTGCAGCCTGCCTGCTGTCCTCTGTCCTACGTGACCTCCAGCAAATGCCTTCCCCTCCCTGCCCAAACGGCAGATAAGCAAGTGGGTGCACTCTGTTTACCTACCCTATGGCAAGCATTAATGGGAAAGCAGTTTATTAAGAAAACAGCCCTGGAGTGTGGACGGGGACTGAGGAGGAGGAGGCCGTGCTAGTGCTGGCAATGTCCCCCGGAGGCTCCCGTTTGGCCCCATGCCACAGGGAACCTCGGGCACAGTCTAGGTCACACCCAGAGGGTCTTGACTGGGAGGGAGAGAGCTGGAGCATTTCTGACTCTGCACTGACCACCCAGCAGGAGCCCCTGGATGGATGTAAACTCCAGCCTGCGGGGAGCATAGGCCCGGGACACCAGCCGCCTGCAGGCAGCCCCAGACAAAGAGGAAGATGTTGCCTTTTAGCAGTGAGAAAGAGGGACCTGAGGCAGTATGGGTGAGGCCCTGACATGGTCTCTAACGTGATATGGAAGAGGGCCCTTCCCCACACAGGCCTCTACAACCCTTCTGAGAATGCAGGGGTGAGTCCTGGAGCGCAGCGCTCAGTGGCTCTCGCAGGACTGTGAGTGCCGAGAGCAGGGAGACTGTCTGTGCGTCTCTCCCACCTCCGCACCTGCAGCCACTTGGTTCCTGCTCCACGAGCACCGCATGAGCCGGTGAAAGAGAGAATGATAATGGGGAGAGATTGAAGTCCTGCTCTCAGTCCTTACCTGCCCCCTGTGCTGCCTGACCTCAAAGGAGGCTACCGCGGGCTGAGCTGAGTCTCCTGCCCTGTTGATGCCACACTTGACCACGGCCATGCAGGCAAAGGGACGGGGCAGTTCCCCGGAGCCGAGGCCTTAGGAGGCATCCTGTATTCCTGCGCTCCTGTGATCCGGGCCAGAAAGAATGAGTGTCTCTAAGCAGAACAAGTGAGGAACACACAGAGCAGGCCTGAACCAACTCAGAGCCTGAAGGCGAGCCCAGAGGGCCAGGGCTTGGAGCAGAGCTGCCCCTGCTGCCCCACAGCCTACACGCAGGAGGAGAAATCCTTGCTCCAAGCCCCTGAGTTGGAGGGTTTGTTGGGCAGGGTATGTGGTCGCAGTGCCTCAGGGTCTCCAGGGAGCAGACACTGACACAGAATCATGTGCAGGAGGTTTGTTACGGAGGGCCCTTGGGGCAGCACGTGTGGACGAGAGGGAATGCAAGCTGACCTCAGCAGAGTGGGAAACAGCTGAGCTGTGGGGCCGTCCCAACGAGGTTCAGCTCCGGGGCTGTCCCAAGTTCGGGCGAGGGATTTACATCTCTAGGCTGACCAGATGTCTCCTTTAATGGCTCCAGGAAGGGGTGTGACCTTGGGCAAAGCGGTTTTCTTGAGTGCAGGCACCTCCTTGGGAAGGTTACTGACAGTGCTCTGTGCATCTGAAGAATAAGGCCTCCATTCCCCAAAGGTTATCTGGGCAGTACGTCCAAAGTCCTCAACTCTGGTTGATGCGATGGCGTCCATCAGATTCCAAGGCTGCCTCTCCAACATCTGTGTTGCTACATGACAACATGGCAGGGGGCTCAAGCTGCACAAAGCCGACAGCAAAGGGTTAGCACTTGCGGGATTTCCTTCAGGCAAGTATGTCCTTCCTGGGGCCACGAGGTGACTCTGCCTACGAAGCTACAGCACACCCCGTGCTCCCCTGGAGGTCCAAAACAGTGACGTGAGTCCTCACGCTCCATGCCCTCAGCTGGTAAGGCTCCTGGAGACGTGGGGCCAGAGGGTCTACTCACAGCCCAGCGGTTGTGGGAGGAGCAGTCCTATCTGACCTCCACAGAACAGAAACAAAAGCCTCACTAGAGGGGGTGAGTTCCTTGAACTCCCTGCCGTGGTGTCACCTAAACAGTCGGCCTTATCCTTGGGCCCCCGGGAGCCGTGAGTCGCTTCCCAGACTCACCCAGTGACTCACTGGCTGACTGTTAGCATTGTGTACCGTTTCTTCTTAGAAGAGAAGCTGGAGTGGAAAGGCTGTCAAGGAGGTATTAGAGCCGCATCAGGGAAGGTAGTATTAGAAAACTCTGGTGCCTTCCGTTTTGTTTTGTTTTTCCTTTGATGGCTTTAAATAACCAAGGCATAAGAAACCTAACTCATAAATTAACTATTTGTCTACAGATTCCCAGGAAGGATGTTTTGTCAACCAGCCCACCCCTCCCTTGCTCAGGGCTGCCCTACATACGGACCTCTGGCCCCTGGAGAGGGCAGATGCGCCAGCTGCACGGGGCGACAGCCCCAAGGATGTCGGTCAGGTTACCGACTCTGAACTTAACCTGTGCACACTGTCTTCAGAAGTAAAGAACTAAAGCAACCCTCAAGAGACAGGAAGGAACTCCTGACCTGGGTGCCTAGGACCATTCATTGCTAATCTCAGTACACTGGCAAATCAAACAGAAACCCAACAAGAAACAGGCATCCAAACCCCATGGTTCCCACTTCCTCTACTTTAATCCACCAGTGGCCGACCACAATCCCTAAAGGCTAACTCAACGTTGAGGACTGACGGGGTACCACCAGCAAATGCGCAAGCCATGGACATCAGCAGATCGGGGAGCCGGGACGGGGCAAGTGGCTGGTGAGGCCGGGGCAGGGTATGGGCTGTTTGCGACATCCAGATCGGCCTGGTTCCTTGCTCTCACCCCACAAATGAGCACACTGCCCCTGCGGACGGATGTGGAGGCGAGCGGACTTGCCAGGTGGGGCCGGGCTGACTGGGCACCCTTGGAGAAGAGACACCTGGGAGCCTCGATGGCTGGAGGGTACAGGGACCCCGACAATGGACACTAGCTATAGCCCTTTGAGACTTTCTGCCTCAGGACGAACTCCAGGGATAGGACCCCTACACCCAGGAGGCTGGGGTCCACCCAACCTCCTCAGGACTGGAGGACGCCTGCTGCCCAAGGCCGGCTTACCGTGCATGCACGACCTGCGATTTCTGGGGGAACCAGAGTGTGGGGAGGGCTGTCCTGGGAGCAGGCTGTTGTGGATACGTGCATCACCTCCTTCCAAGCCCTAACCTATACAAACTCGCACCCGAGAGCCTTCTGAAGGGGACGCTGGAGGAACGTGGACGGCCTTGCCCAGCTAGGGCCTGTCAGGCTGCCGGGACTCCGCCTACAAGAGACCGCTGGGAAGACCGGACCCCGGGACCTGCCTGGTCAGTGGAGATGGGGACCGACGGGGGCATTTTCAAGTTGCCACCTCAGAAAGATGTCTGGGTGTGGGCTCCTCTGCCCTGAGCCCAAGCAGGTGGCTCGGGAGGCAGTGAGCTGCTCGGGCTCCCAGGACCCCGCCCGCCCTCAAAGGGCTGGTGCAGGGCGTACTTCGAATGGCCGGCTGCCTAGGGAGGTCGAGGCAGAGTCCGGGAATAGGATGGCGTGCCTGGGGAAGTGTTCTCAAGATGGGGGCTTGTTGTTGGTGTACTGGCATCTGCCTGATTCCAAGCTTTCCTGGACACACATGGGCCTGTTTTACCTGAAACCAGAGCTGGAGGCATCTGGATTGCCTTGCCGGGACTGGGCAGAGAGGCATGGTCGAGGTATCGTTTCTTCACCGATACCTGGGAGCCTTGGCGGTCGGAGAAGGCTGGGGCTGGAGAGCTGGCCTTGGTGTCTTGGTGTCCTTTACCAGCAGACAGCAGGGACCCTTTATCTCTGCAGACGCTCGGGGCACATGGGGACAGAATCCCTTTTTCAGCAGCAGCCTCTGTGCAGTTTTCTGGGTGCATTCACCCTTGAGGCAATGCTGGTGGGTAGGGACAGGCCTCAGTGCCACAGTCGAGAGGGCCTGGCTTACCGATGGGCAGAGTTGAGCTGCCGAGGGCGGGGTTGCCTCGACTCGGAACAGGGCAATGTGGGGTGAGGCCTGGCCACGCGGCCGGGATCTCTGTGGTACCAGGTGCTGGCCTGATCGCAAAGTCAGGGGCGGAAGTTTTGGGAGCTGGGGGCAAGACAGAGGATCTATTCTCATTTAGGGGGCATTTGGGCTGCTTGGTTCCTGGAGAAGCCCAGGACCCCACAGGACAGCAGTCCGCATGGGGACAGAATGGTGCCCGTCTGCAGCTGCCTGCTCAGGGTGATGCCCGAGGCTGGGCCCCTTGCCACACGGTAGCCTGTGCTGGCGTTTGGCCTGGCCACAGCCTCAGCCCCACAGGGAGCCCCTCAGATCGCCTCTGATTCAGTGGGACAAGCTGAGCATAGGCCTATAGCCCCTTGTAGGGTCGCCAGGGGTCAAGAATGGTGCTATTATCTTGATAGGGTCAGAGGTATGGCCCTTGGGGACAAGGTGTCTGCATATTTGTAAGCCCTAACCAACCCGGCAGGCAGGATTCCCCGTGAATGTAGAGCTTTGTCTTGCTGGGCTCTCTGCAGCTCCCTGGGCAGGGAAGGCTGGCCAGGGTCCCATCTAGTAAGAGACTCCAGGGAGCCCTGGTGGCTGAAGGAGCCCCAGACCCCGCGGGCAGCAAGGCCCTCTGGGGACTGATAGTGGCCAGCTTGCCGCTGGTGCCTCACTGTGCTGGGTGGGAGTAGGCCCCTTTGGACTGAACTGTGTTGGGGTTCCAGCCCCAGTCCCAGCAGCCTGGGGGGCCCCAGCTGCATCCGGCTGGCTGAAAGGGTGGGGACTTTTCACACCCTGCCGGCACAGTTCAGGGTGGTAGCAGTCTGGAACCTGGGTAAGAGACAGGGGAGGTCAGCTCTCAAGAACGGACTCCCGAGTGTCCGTGGATCTGCCTAATTCCAGGCCCTAACCACCGCACCTGTGCAAATCCTACTGCAGGTCAGCCTAGAGAGACCTGCGCTTCCTCTGCAGGCCAGGGCTGGGCAGACTGGCCGAGGGGGCCTTCCGTAGGAAACACCTGGGCGCCCTGGCTGCGGGAGGAGCCCAGGGCCTGGTCAGGCAGCCAGGCCGAATGCGAACTGGCTGTTGCCATTTCCGAGCTGCTGCTGCAGGAGGATTTCAGGGAGCCAGCTGCCCGCGCCCTGGAAGGTCTGCGGCTGGTGGGCACAGCCCCTGCTCCACGGGCCCCGGGAGACCCAGCTGCCCAGGGACGGCTCCTGGGGTGGGACCTGCGCAGGGGCAGGCTATGCACAGGTCAGGGAAGCTAGCCAGCTGGAACGGGCCAAGGGGAGGGGGAGGCCAGGCCACGGTGGTAGGGTCTTGGGGACCTAAGGCATCTGCTGCATTCCAAGGCCTAACAAACACAGATGCACATACCGCCTCTGGAGAGAGAGCCGGAGGATGCTGGCCTCCCCGTCACAGCAGACCTGGGTGAGCTGGCCGAGTTATCTAGCATCTACCTGGCAGTCCTCGTGGCGGGATCCTTCAGGCAGCAGGGCAAGTCCACACAGATGATGGCCAGATAGCGCCTTCCGCTTCAGGGTGACTTGTGGCTCTGGGCCCCTGCTTTGCCAGAACTATGCAGGTGTTTCGGCCTGAGGGTCCCAGCTGCCTCAGCCTGGCTAATGGGTCCAAACCCCACATGCTCAGGAAGTAAGGTTCGAAGCAGGCAGGAACCCGGAAAAGGGCACAGATCCAGGGAGGCTGTTGTGGACTCCTGCCCCAATCCACGTCCTAACCTATAATAACTGACAGCTCCCCTTTGGACACAGGACAGGATGACACTGGGCCATCTTGCGAGGGCAGGGCCAGGAGGGCTGGCTGGGACATCTGTCCTCTGATGAGGGACACCTGGGGTTCCTATTTGCTGAGCAAGCCCGGAACCCCTTCTGAGAACAAGTCCAAATGGGGACTGATGGTGTCCGATCTGTCACTGCCACGTCAGGATGATTTTGACTGGTGGGCCCCTCCCCACCACGGTCTACACAGGTGTGGCGGCTGGCCCAGCGCATCCCCTTGGACTGCTCTGGCTGCCTAGACCTATACCAAGGAGGCTGGGTCATCAACCCTAAAAACAAAATCACTTGTTTTACCAGCAGATGAGTTTATTTGGGAATAGCGGAGGAATGGAAATTCGGGACAAGCAAACTATGGCAAACCACAGGTGAGAGGTAGAGACCAGGATAAGGTCAGCTTTTATTATGCTTTAGCAAGATATTAGGAGAGATCGTTTTGAATAAAATTTGGAGAACAACATTGTTCTGGAGAACAGTGATAGTTTAAAGATGGGGGTTCCTCATTAGCCACAAGTGATGGTTAGTGCGCTGCTGACGGCGCAGGGAGAGCTCTTGTTTTTCTTAAAAGCAAGAGATGAATTCCTATGACAGAAGTGTCCTCCCTTAAGATAAGAATTCTCCTCCTTCTTCCTGTTTTCCAGGCAGCCTGCGGTGAGCGCTGCGTGCCTGCGAGGTCCCTGCCCAGGGCTTCTGGGCTCCTTCTTCAGGTGGGCTCCTCTCTCCTTCGCACTTCCCAGAACTGACCGAGAGCTTTCCTCAGATGCATCCCTGATCAAGAGGGAAATGTTCGCAGTTCTGCAGAGACTTGGCAGGCAACAGGCTAAAAGTTTTAAATTGCTTATCCAAGACAAGGAGAGTAATGACCCAGTTTGCATGGCAGTCTCCAACCAAGAGCCCAAACCTGGAGGAAGCAGCTAAATAGATCAGAGGCCCATAGATCATTAGACGGAGTTCTCTGTAGTCAAAGTGCTTGTTTATGTGGCTGGATGTTCACTTCCCTGGAGTGTTTAGCCATGTGCAGCAGGTGGCAGTCACTCCTTGCTTAGCTAGTAGATCACCAGGGGTTATGCAATTATTTAAAATTACTGTAGCCGATGAGTCAAGTGATCATTGTTGGGCTTTTATTGCTTTGGTTGTGGGATCAGCTAGCTCTTCTAATATCAGGGAGAGATTTCTGATCTTGCATTTGTTGGTATTCACTCTGACCCATGAGAGAAAGTCTCTCCTTATAGAGGAGTCATATATGCCTCCTGAAAGTTCCCAGTTATGAAGCTGTGGAGGTTCAATGGGGTGAACAATGGGGGGACGTCTGATTCATTAGGCTTGTCAACAGGGACAGTTAATTTTCCCAATAAGCGTGGTCCAACAATCATACGCCCCTGGGAAATGCTGTCTACAGCAAATACGAATGGAACCAGTTGGAGCATAGAGGACTGCAGCTAAGGTCTGATTATTGACAGATTCATTAGCTGAATTCCCTGACACTTTCAACCCATGGGTCAGAGACGTTGAGGTGATGTCCTATAAGAGGTTATCCCTTCCCAAAAGGGACTTCTCTAAAAACTTCACCAAGAGGTGTGAACTCAATTGTCTTTCCCTCGGGTGCAGGGGAATAGTTTTTTTTTTTTTTTAAGATTTTATTAATTTGTGACAGAAAGACAGAGAGAGAGCATGAGCGGGGGGGAGGCAGAGGCAGAAGGAGAAGCAGACTCCCCACTGAGCTGGGAGCCTGACGCAGGGCTCCATCCCAGGACCTGAAGATCATGGCCTTTGCCAAACGCAGATGGTTAGCCATTGGACACCCCCCGACAGGTGCCCCGAGACTGTATTTAGGTAAGGAAAAGAAGATGGGGAAATGAGGGCCATATAACTGACAGGTGTGGAGGTATTTAGTTGCACTCATGGGATTGTGAGTGGGGAAAGGTTAAAACAAGGCATGGGAACACCTGATCTTAGCAACTTAATCTTACAGGTAATATCCATAGGGTTATGAGTGACATCAGCAATGACATCTAGGATTAAAGTGAAAATAGTTAAGGTGAGACCAAGGAATCTCCAACATCATGAACAGGTTGGAGTTTCTGGTGACAATAGTCAGAGAGTTTCCCCTTTTTCAGGAGATTGAGAAATGTGGACAAGAGCATTGTCTCTCTGAGAGAAAGAAGAGGGAGGTAGTAAGAAGCCGCAGCAAGAAAAGGGTATACTGGCCCGGGCCAGCCATCTTGGGAAAGCAGTCTCCTCCAGCTGTCATCTGCTTCAATTCCTGGAAGGTCATCGGTTGGTATGAGGTCGAGTCTGGGTTTTGTGATTTCTTTAGCCGTGACACGTGAATCCAAAAGTCTCTAGCTTGGAGTTTGGCAGCACAAGGGTTGGTGAATAGGTTAATCGTACCTTACATCCGCCTTTCTAGAAGTTGAAAAGCCTGGGGATCTATTTTCCCAAAGACGGAGACCTAGGATTGCAAAGCATGGCATTTAAGGTCTCTGTCCTCTGGGTCTGTCCTGGGAAAATATTTCAAGTGTATTAGTTTAAACATTATTTTTTCAATTTCAAAAAACTTACAAAACATATTTAGAAATGATGTAAAGTGGTTGTTACAGAATAGTTGCAGACTTACTCTTAGAAGTTAGCATAATTTTTTATACATTATAAAAATATAAACTTCTATATACTATAAAAGTTAACCATGCACGTTTTAGAAATTACAGTGTGAGCTTCACTGGTGTCTGAGGGCTCGTCCAGACGGTGCTCTGCGAGGCTGGGCACCAGGATCCCGATATCATTGTTAAAAGGGTTGCTATGAGTTCAGTAGAAAGAATAAAGATTTGAAAATGGGACAACTTCTGAACTGATGATGGAGCTAGAAATATTGGAAGCTGCCATCCAGCTTTCCAAGTCGTCATAAGAAGTGTGGGAAGTTCTTTCAAACAAAGATTGCTGCCTGGCTGCAAATCTGAAAAGACAAAGCTATGAAGTATGAGCCTGTCACAGTGATTACAGCCCGACCTCGAGGAGTTACTGCCGTATGTGGGCAGGGCAGAACGGGTCGGAGTTCTTATATGGCCTCTTCAACTGTTGCCCAGTTGTTTGTTTGTTTGTTTTAAGATTTTATTTATTTATTTGACAGAGAGAGATCACAAGTAGGCAGAGAGGCAGGCAGAGAGGAGGAGGAAGCAGGCTCCCCGCTGAGCAGAGAGCCCGATGCGGGCCTCGATCCCAGGACCCTGAGATCATGACCCGAGCCGAAGGCAGAGGCTTTAACCCACTGAGCCACCCAGGCGCCCTACTGCTCAGTTTACTGTGATAGAAGAACATTTGAATGTGTTGGAGCATTTCCACAGTGAGAAATAATGTATATCTTATGGCCCAGCACATGCCTATATATATAAAAACCATGTAAGTAACTGAAATAAAAATTTAATAAATTGACATGTGATTCCTATTTTTAGTATATGTAGTCTATTTTGCATTATTTGAAATTATTTTTATTTATACATAGATAATATATGATTCATTTATAAATTTCAGATGAAATTGATATATTATCCATTTATAGAGATACAGGTGATATTTATTCTGTTTGAATGACTGTTAATCATAATTCATCAATGGTCTGTGACCATGGTTTGAAAAACAAGAGTTACAAAAAGAAAAAAAGAAGGAAAGAAAGAAAAACAAGAATTACAGTGAATCCTTCCACAGAATGAAAAAGCTTTCATGAAGTTCCCTTGTCTTCTCACCTTCCAAAGAGGCTCCTGCCCCATCACTGGCATTTTGTCAGCATTAATGCACAGTTTGTGCAAAGTTAACTGATGCTTATTACTGTACATGTTCAGACATCTTGGGGGTTCATTTTGTATTTTGGGGTCTTTCAACTTTTTAAATATTTCTAATCTTGCTTTCCACTGAAGATCAGGAGGAAGGTAATTGTGAGTGATCCCCTATTAGCAAACTTCATAAATACATTTCAGTTTCTCGAAGATGATATAAAAAATTGATTAGAGATCTAAATATCTTTCTCTATAAAAATTAAAAAGCCAAAAATAGATATGTTTATGTTTAGCACTTAATGTTCATCTTATTTGGAAATGATTTAGATATCCAATGATTATTATTTAGTTTAACGTAGTGTAAACTTTGGTCTTATTTACATTTGTATAAATTAGTTACTTTTTGAATTTTTAAAAAATTTTTATTTGTTGGGGCACCTGGGTGGCTCAGTTGGTTGAGCGACTGCCTTCGGCTCAGGTCATGATCCCAGAGACTTGGGATCGAGTCCCACATGGGGCTCCCTGCTCGGCGGGAAGCCTGCTTCTCCCTCTCTCACTCCCCCTGCTTGTGTTCCCTCTCTGGCTGTGTTTCTCTCTGTCAAATAGATAAAATCTTAAAAAAAAAAATTATTTGCTTATTTGACAGAGAGAGAGAGAGAGAGAGAGAGAGAGAGAGAGAGGCAGGCAGGGAAAGAGAAGCAAGCTCCCAATGGAGCAAGGAGCTCGATGCAGGGCTCCGTCCCAGGACCATGGGATCTTGACCTGAGCCAAAGGCAGACACTTAACTGACAGAGCCCCCCCAGGCGCCCCTAAAGTAGTTGCTTTTTAACCAATTAGACACTAAACAGCAAACCATCATCCTATTTCTTTTGTTGGCAAACTTTGTAATATAATATTGAGTAGGAACTGATTCGATTAGTATACCCAGGGAGAAAAAGTTATTTATCAGCATTCTATTTAATTCTGATAACTCTGAAGACATGCCTGTTTTCCTCAAACAAACTTAAACTAGTGGTTTTTTAAAAAGATTTTATTTATTTATTTGACACAGAGAGAGAGAGAGAGATCACAAGTAGGCAGAGAGGCAGGCAGAGAGAGAGGAGGAAGCTGGCTCCCTACTGAGCAGAGAGCCCAATGCGGGCCTAGATCCCAGGACCCTGAGATCATGACCTGAGCCGAACACAGAGGCTTTAACCCACTGAGCCACCCAGGCGCCCAAACTAGTGTTTTATTAATCAAGATTATCTCAGATCATATGAACTTGAAAAACATTTGGGTTAGTTGCTATATTTCTGAGAGTATATTTGATTTATAATGTTTAATTTTCTTTAAGCCAATTAGAGATCTTTACAATTAATTTTGGTCCTACCACCTGGACATAGAAAAGTATCAGATATCTATCCCACATTTAACACAGACACAAATAACATATAAACAGACACAGAGATCTTACAGCTTTTGCTGGAAATTTTAGCTATGTCTCAGATACAAAACTCAAAATAATTCCATCCAAATTGTGTTTCTAGCAGATGGACTAAGTCAACAGTACCTGCTCAGATGGCCAAATCTTTTACTTCGAGATTTTTTACATTTGCCTACTCAAAGGATCTTTAGGACTCATTTTCAAGTCATTTTAGTTTTTCAGAAGCTTCTGCATATCAATCAAAGAAGATATTCCATTGTCTCCAAGAGGTTTGGAATCATCACTGTCAAGGGTGCCCCTTACCCTTACTTGTCTAAAAGAAATGTTCCCCAGAATGGCCATGACAATCCAGATTATCTAAAAGTTCACCCATTTTTCCAGAAAAACATGAGAACCTGGTTGCAGGACCAGGTGGAACCTATCTTGCCTTCAGGTTCACTATGTTTTCCTAACTCTGAGGGACTCTATTTTCCAAAAGCTGTTCTAAAACACCTGGAATTATGTGTTCCTTACTTTTGGACAAAATGGGTCACATACCAGGAAGCTTCAGCAAACAGAAGTAAAAGAGTACTCACCAGGAAGGGTGATAGTTCATCAAAAAAACCCTTGTTTTGTGACCTAATACGTGATCTACTCTGGGCAATGGTCTGGGCACTTGAAGAGAATGTGTCTTCTGCTGTTTTAGGGGAGAATGTTCTGAATGTATCTACTAGGTCCTCCTGGTCCAATGTGTCATTCAAAGCCATTTTTTCCTTGTTGGTTTTGTGTCTGGATGATCTGTCCGTTGATGGAGTATTGAAGTCCTTTTCTACTATTGTGTTACTATCGATTACTTCCTTTATGTTTGTTATAAACTGCTTTACGTATTTGAGTGCCCCCATGTTGGGTACATTGATATTTACAATTGTTAGATCTTATTGGATTGTTCCCTTTGGGTTATATAGTGTTCTTCTTTGCCTCTTGTTTGATGTTTATTTTAAAGTCTATTTGGTCTGACACAAGTACTACCCTGGCTTTCTTTCCACTTCTATTTTCATGATAAATGTTTTTCCAACACTTCACTTGCAATCTCCGTGTGTTTTTCATGAGCTTCTTGTAGGCAGCATATAGATGGGTCTTGTTTTTTGTTTGTTTGTTTGTTTGTTCATTTGTTTTTTTAAAGATTTTATCTTTAAGAAATCTCTACACCCAACATGGGTCTCAAACTCACAACCCCAAGATCAAGAGTCATATGTTCCATCAGCTGAGCCAGCCAGGCGCCCTATGGGTCTTGCTTTTTTACCCATTCTGTCACACTCTGTCTTTTGATTATTTAGTCCATTTATACTCAAAGTAATTACTGATTACTGATAGGTATATACTTATTGCCATTTTGTTACTTGTTTAATGGTTGTTTGTTTAGTTTTTTTCCATTCTCCCTTGCACTCATCTCTCACAGTTTGTATATGACATCTTCTGCAGTCTATATTAAGTTGATGGTCACTTAAGGGGAAAAAGTCTTTCCACCCAGAGAGGTCCCCTCAACATTTCTTATGGGGCAGTTTTAGTTGTCTTGAATTCCTTTAACTTTGTTTGTCTGGAAAACTCTTTATTTTTCCTCCTATTCTGAATAGTGGCCTTGCTGGATAGATTATTCTTGGCTGCAGGTTTTTGTTTTTGTTTTTGTTTTTGTTTTCTTTCAGTACTTTGAATATATCATGCCATTCTCTTCTGGCCTGTAAAGTTTCTGTTTAAAAACTCAGCTAATGGTTTCCCTTGGATGTAACTGTTTTCTTTTATCTCGCTGCTTTTAAATTTCTCTTTTAAATTGATCACTACTTTTTGCAGGGCACCTGGCTGGCTTAGTCAGTAGAGCACATTACCCTTAATCTCAGTATTATGAATTCAAGCCCCACATTGGGTGTAGAGATTAATTAAAAAAAAAAAAAAAACAAGACGAATATATCACTGCTTTTTTTCCATTTTAGTTACTGTGTGTCTTGGTGTGGACATCCTTGGATTGACTTTGATGGGGGCTCTCTGTGCCTCCTGGAGCTGGATTTCTGTTTCCAGATTAGGAAATTGACAGCTATTATTTCTCCTAATACATTTTCTGTGTCCTTTTCTCTTTCTTCTCCTTCTGAGATTCCTCTACTATTGAATTTTTTCATTTTTAATGGTGTCACTGAGTGTTCCCTAAGTTATTCTTCTCCCTCTCTCCTGTTAACCTTGTTTGTTTTCCATCACTCTGTCCTTCAGGTCACTGATCTGTTCTTCTGTCTCCTCTAGTCTGCTATTTATTCCATCTAGTTTATTTTTAATTTCACGGTTTCTTTTATTTTATTTTTTAAGTAGGCTCCATGCCCATTATGGTGCTTGAACTCATGACCCTGAGACCAATAGTCACAGGGTCTACCAACTGAACCAGATGGGAACCCCAGGTTATTTTTATTTATTTTTTTAAAGATTTTTCGGGGAGGTGCCTGAGTGGCTCAGTCGGTTAAGCATCTGACTTTGGTTCAAGTCATGATCTCAGGGTCCTGGGATCAAACCCCACATTGAGCTCCCCACTCAACAGAGAGTCTTTTCCCTCTCCCTCTGCTTTCCCCCTCCTTGTACTATCTCTGTCTCTCTCTTTAATAATAAATAAATTAAAAAAAATTTTTTAAGAGAGAGAGAGAAAGAGAGAGAGAGAGAGCAGGGGGAAGACCAGAGGAAGAGAGAGAAGCAGACTGTGTTAAGCACAGAGCCAGGCTTGGGGCTCAATCCCATGATGCTGAGATCATGACCTGAGCCAAAATCAACAGCTGGATGATTAACTGACTGAGCCACCCATGTGACCCCCTGATTTATTTTTAATTTCAATTTTGGAGTTCTCATCTCTGATTCTGATTCTCTGGTTCTTTTTTTATGTTTTTTTATCGCTTTGTTAAGGATCTCACTGAAGCCCTCCACTCTTCTCAAGTCCAGTATATTTATGATCATTACTTTAAATTCTCTATCAGGTATATTACTTACCATCATTTTGCTTAGGTCTCTATCTGTGATTTTTGTCCTGTCCTTTCATTTGGGACATATTCATCTGTCTCATTTTTTTAAAAGATTTTATTTATTTATTTATTTGACAGAGAGAAACACAGCCAGAGAGGGAACACAAGGAGGGAGAGTGAAAGAGGGAGAAGCAGGCCTCCCGCAGAGCAGGGAGCCTGATGTGGGGCTCGATCCTAGGTCTCCAGGATCATGACCTGAGCCGAAAGCAGTCGCGTAACCAACTGAGCCACCCAGGCGCCCGTACCACATCTTCTTTATCCACTCATCTGTTGAAGGGCACCTTGGCTCTTTCCACAGTTTGGCAATTGTGGCCATTGCTGCTTTGAACAATTGGGGTACATATGGCCCTTCTTTTCACTACATCTGTATCCTTGGGGTAAATGCCCAGTAGTGCAATTGCACGGTCATAGGGTAGCTCTATTCTTAATTTTTTAAGGAATCTCCACACTGTTTTCCAAAGCGGCT